>JALRMC010000080.1:0-154795 GCA_026120085.1 Cadophora luteo-olivacea
AATAAGAAAACTTCTTTTATAAAATCTTTTGATTAAACTAAAACGTTAATTTTATATAATATCTTATATTAGATGTTAAGTATATTCTTATAAAACTCCGGGAATTCCATATTAATAACTTTAAGTAAGCTAGCCCTTTAGTAAACCTTTTTAAATAATTAAAGACTTATTAAAAAAGTATTAAAAACTATAACAATTTTAATAATAACTATAAGATAAATAGTCGCTTGAAGACAAGTTTTTTTTTTAAAAAAAAAGAGGTAATATAATAAAACATAGTTATTAAGACTTTATAAGCTTATATTTCTTAATTAAGTAATAGCTAGCTTACAAGGGAGATTACTCTCGGAGCTTTATATAACCTCTTTTTTTTCTTACTTTCTTTCTTTTATAGTTATAGATTCTAAGAGAACTTTAAATCTCTTCACTTAATATTTAATTATATAAAGCTGTTATTACAACGTGATATCGGCTTTTATAGGTAAGTGTTATACTTTTACTTCTAGTGCCAAAGTGAGACTTGTCTCAGAAAATCTGACTTTCCTTGCCTTACTTCTATGGAGTCGTTTTCATCTTTTCGGTATTCGTATTGCTTTGGGACTCTTGGCAACACGAACGGAGATCAAGACAGAAGTACTTTTGGAAAAAGTTTGCAAATCTGCTATATATAACACAACCAAACAAGGAACATAATTTCATTTGATCAGGTCTGATTTTGTACATCTAAGTTTTCGAAATCGAGTCAACGAATGTCATGGACCAGCCAGTATCTCTCTTTAACAACGAATCATATTTAACCTAATTTTTGCCTACTATGTGTTCTTAGTTGTCATTCACGTTAAGTCCAAGATTTCGCCTTTTGAGATATTTTCCTGCCCAAGTTCTTTGGGTGAAAGGTTGTTTCACGCAACGATGGTCGTCGGCCCGGCCGACGACTTAGACTTTCTTCGCTCGCTAGCTAAACTTTCCAGCCTAGTAAGCCTCCTATCCGATGTAGAGACGCTGGAAAGTAAGTTTCAAATGTAATTATTATCATATTTTCACAGTTCAATTTCCAACGTCTCAAAGCTGTTTGGTTGAGATTTATTCGAAAAACATTGCATTTGATACTTTCTAACTTTTTGGTTCTGGTTAAAGTCTCCTCGCACACCGTTGAAGTAGGCTGCTTGAAAGGAGGTAACCAGTCCTCCATGACGATCAGAGATTTGGAGGTCATTCTCGACCTAGCAAATAACCACCACGAGCTCGTCACGAGAATTCCCAAGCCCCACATCAATGCCAGCCCATAATTGTGTATCATGCCGTGGTAGTTTCTTTGTGAAGTTCAGTACCACCAGCTGCCATAGTCTGTCACGATCATCGGCTCCCACACCTCTCTGGAGATCGACGTCCGCCCTGTCCATGCTATGTTTTGCTTGAAATATTGTTACCAAGTAGAGGTCTCGTCATGTTGGATGAATGAGCCATTGGAATAGATTCATCTTGTCTCTAATGTTGTACAAACTCTCGAGAATGAAACCCTGTTTTGTCCTGCGTGTAACAGCTGGAAGCTCTCGCGTAGTATCGAACGCCCACCGGAAGATCGGAAATGCGCCCTCGCAATGGTAGTCTAGCGTTGCTAACTTTCTCGGTAAGCAGATGGTCTCGAGCCTTGGGAAGCTTGTGATTGGGATGATGTTGATTGAATACCATAGTCAGATGACGTAGCGTTGGCAGCAATGGAAGGTGTTGGTTCAGACAACATTGGTTGACTCGAGCCTACGGGAAATGCCGGTGGGTGCGAAGCGACTGGATTCGGAGCTGAAGCGAGAATCGCTGCAACGCTATTATGATTCTCTTGAGTGGAAAATCTCAGTATTATCTGTCTCGATGTATTCAATGAGACCGTAGAGGAACCTGGCTGATTGCTTGGGCGGATGTTGACAGCATTTCTTTGAGATCGTTGTATTTGTTGAGCCAGGCGATTGCTTCTGGTTATCTCTCGTGTGAGACGCCTGCTCAATGCTTCGACCTGGACTCTTAGAGTCTCCTGCTGAGCCTGTAGTTCAACCCTCTCTCTAGTGAGAGATCCTGCGAGTCCTGTCGATGCCTCCAGAGCCGTATTCAATCTTCCATTTGTCGCCATGGTAGAGAGAAGGTTTTGATTTGCTAGCTGCTGATTGGACTCGAGCTCAATGTTCTGTTGATTACGAGTAGTGAGTAGCCCCTTCGTTGCTTTGAGTTCGTTTGTAAGCTGCCGAACTTGGGTTTCCAGTAAGATATTCCGAGTTCGAGTAGTTTCATGCTCCTGGGCACGAGCAGCGACTTGGGCTTGGACGGCACGCAGAAGGCGAAGCTCGGCTTCCAAGGCAATGTTTCGACGTTGGAGTCGAGTGAACTCATAGTCCCGGCGGCCTGGTACGACACTTTGTGTTCGTGCGTCTGGAACTGGTACCGTGCTTCGCTGTTCGAGGGGTGCCGGAGTAAAAGCCGCTGGGATGGAAGGAAGAGCCTGATAGCTCCGAGATCTTCCATCGTTCTCTAAACCCTGGCTCGAAGGTTGCGACAGTTCTTCATCTTCCTGTGTATCTTCCTCGGGCAAGAAGACTCCTCGCGCTTTTGCCAAAAGACTCGGCTTTCTCTCACTAGATGAGAAAGGTGTGCCTTGCTCTCTCAATCTCCACTGTAACTCTGAAATGGTCCAATTATTGATGTCACCAGCAGCCATTAGGTTCAAACTTTCTGCCTCCGTCAAAAATCGTTGGTTTCTTCCAGCCATCTTTGCAGATCTGGATCTTGGTAGGCCAAGCTGTCGATATTAGCAAACACAATCCCACGAAAAGGGATACCTTACGACGTACCCGAGCAAGATACGAAAAAAGGTAATTATTAAAGAACAAGCAAGCGATGTAATAGGCGGAATGAAGGTACAAGCCTCCGAGTTGCAGTGGTATTTCAAGGCGCCAACGGGGTTTAAATGTATGTGGTCAACACTATCCCTGGAGAGTTGTGTGAAAGTCAAAGTGGCCGTGGTGATAGTGGTTGGAGGTAAGATGCGATCTTACTTTGACTGTGCAGTTGTCTGAAGTAAAATGGTTGCTGATGGAAGACTGGGATGGAAAAGGAACGATGTTTATATATGCGGGGGAAATACGTAAGCGAGTAAATAGCTCCAAGCAAGCGTACCTTCCTCCAGTGTTGCACTTCTTACCCTATTCACCATTGCAATTTACGTCCAAATTGACAAGATTCAAATGATTCAATTTGGTCTGCAGATGACCCATTCATTTGTGGCTTGTCAGTAGTACCTCTGGAGAACCATCAAAATCACATTGCATTTAGAGGCGAATATATGTGTATCTGGCTCAGTATCATGAGGAAGATATATAAGATCTAGTTCTATTATGTATAAACATATAATTTCGGATGTAGATGTCAATCATGAATACCTGTCACTTGCACTTCTCATCGTATAAATTTTATCTGCTTGTAGATCGGCATAAATTTCGAAATGCTCTGCGCAGTCTATTACGCAGTATCTGAAGATACAGTGCTCAAATTGGATCCACATATCTCACGATGATTTCACAATACTGCATCTCATTATAAGGTTGCTTCTCAGGTATGTCTTTATTCTGTTGTCAGTCTTAGTAACGAGAGGCTTAAGCTACCAGCTCAAGTGTTGCTATGTATCCATCCGCTTCAGTATCTATCTGTGTCTCTCAGAAGATAGAGTAGACCCATTACACACCATCAAGTATCCGCAACTTTTCGGTCAAAGCCAGAGCCCCCAAATACCAGATGAACAGCTGAAGAACACCTGACGCCTCATGAGCCGATCGATAAAATTAGAATGAACCTATAATAATCGAATTCGTTAATCAGGAAGTACAGCTCAGTACGAAGAAGGAAACATACCTTTGAATCTCACTTTCAGAAATGTGGAAACCCAGTTCAAGACCGATATTAGCGCAGTCCGCGAGAGGTGAAAAGAGCCTCAGAAGCTATAACTGTGCTCCTCGTATTTGTAGCTTGAAGCTCTGAATGAACCTTGGCTATACACCATCTCCTGGTGGAGATAGCTTCGGGAGAACGAATGGGTTGGGATAGGGTTGTAACCAGCAGCAACCGACTCATCGTAAGCGCGTCGAACCTTTCTCTTGATACGGTTGGTAGATGGAACATCTGATCGACCATCTTGAGCCCATCGGACGAGCTTGGTGAGGAGCTGTTCCTTGTTGTTGTGGCGTCGGTAGTGGAGATTGTGGGCGAACATTAGGTGCTTGATCTGTTGATTCTTTCAACCTTCCATTGGCCAGCGGAAAATGTTCTCGATGACACGATCAGCGGAGGATTGTTGCTGGGATGCCATTTTCGGTGAGTAACTTGAGTGCTGGTGGGATGTAGCCTGCTGTTTGCTTGAAGGTGAGGTGTTCCGATAACAGGTAGGGGGACTGGAATTTTAGGATGATCTGGAAAGTCATTGTTAGCGGGAGTAGCTCTTTTATGTGACCGAAAATGAATATGTAAAGGAGGAAGGTGAGAAGATCAGATTACTGTTAATCAGTCTGAAGAATGGAGGCCCCATACCTTGCTCAGTACAGTTCTACAGATTTGATTAATACTGGCGAGTGAATGTCCAGAAGGAAGCTGTTAGG
Organism: Cadophora luteo-olivacea; assembly: GCA_026120085.1. Taxonomy (NCBI): domain Eukaryota; kingdom Fungi; phylum Ascomycota; class Leotiomycetes; order Helotiales; family Ploettnerulaceae; genus Cadophora; species Cadophora luteo-olivacea. Next base: position 4,638 of record JALRMC010000080.1, read on the forward strand.
ATATCAGCTTCGTGTGACTTGTTGACAGTAGGTTGAGGATGTAAACAAACTCTTTTCCAGCTTACCGGCAGGCTAGAATGCACTCTTTTCGGAGAGCTGGAGATCGCACGAAATGCAAGGCGCTTGAAGATCAGTATTTGACCAGGGCATTCCTAAGATTGAGATTTTGTGAACAGGAAAGTTGAGAGAAAGGTTGCTGAGATATCGGGGTGGGGGTGAGTCGCGCTAGTGAGGTGGAATACGCTAGACTGACCGCGCGCGCGCGGTCAGTCTAGCGTGATGAACACTGCATTCACTAATAATATCACTCTTTTTACTCGTGCAGAAATACTAGTAGTTTTCTGAAAGCTCTTAAACTTGTTTGAGATAAGAAAGTTCAAACTAAGCCACACTAGAGATTCGCGGCAAGGACATGAAAATCCATGAGGCAAATTGAGAAGCGCATTTCAATGATGGAGTGAGATAGGATATGTAACCTGTGATATACCTCGAGGTAAGCTTATATTATCTATTGATGATTCTTGGCCCGCTCAAATCTCCTGAAACTTAAGCTTTCAATTTCAGATCATATTTGGTAGTGTGGAATTGTCGTTTTGTGTACTCACTCTGGTAAACAAGAAGTCTACTTTTATACCGACGTTTTTTACCAACGAATTTCATGTTTGGACTCGAATACGGTGTTCTATTGAAAATGATTGATAGTACCGTGAAATGGGGCGAGACTTTTCCTTGAATATAAATAAACATGTCGCTTAACACATGGATTATGGATAAACACGATTTAAGCGAGTTATGACTGAAGCAGCTTCTGATCACTTCGGCTAGTCCTTTAAAATCAGGACCTCGTGTATCAGCACTTTTAATAAGTTCGATTGAATTATTGCATTAGTCTTTTGTCGATATCTAATGAATCTGCATGCCGTGTTATGTTAAATGTAATACGGCGCGAGAGAAAGTCCGAGCAGTGACCCGCCCCCACTGTCGAGGCACATCGTTATCATGACAGACTGCCTAGTTGACGTTCTTATCTCTACCACCTGACTTCCACTCTTGTGTCAATTGCGAATATACGTGTGTGTTGCCCACTATCGGTATCGTATAATATACTCGACGACGGCTGTATAGGATGAAGTGAAGAATCGAAAGCTGTCAAACGGTTCACCGTCAAAATGCGTTTCATTTACGCCCTCTCACTCCTCGCTTCTGCAGTCTCCGCATGCACGAATCTCACCTCCTTCGCAGGTATAGCAGACGTCTCCCCCTGGACCATAACATCCACCTCTCCCTACCTCCTCGCTAACACAACCCACTGTTCCATAACAGCCACCATCTCTTCCCGTATCACAGTCTGGCTCCTCCTCCCCATCCGCTCCCTCTGGAACGGCCGCTACGTCCAAATCGGCTGCGGCGGCGCCTGTGGCTACAATCCCTTCCTCAACACCTACTTCCCCATCAACGATACCCTCTCGCAGGGCTATGCCCTCGTGACAACAGACATGGGCGTTCCATCCAGCAGTTCCAATTTCGACCCTATGAAAGGAAACTTGCAGATGCGCATTGATTGGGGATATTTAGCTACGCATCTCACGGCTGTGATGGGGAAGCAGATTGTAGAGGAGTATTATGGGAGGGGAGTGGTGAAGAGTTATTTCTTGGGGAGCTCGACGGGTGGGAGGCAGGGGCTTGTGGAGGCGCAGAGGTACCCGGAAGATTTCAATGGGGTGTTTGTGATTGCGCCGGCGTATAATGAGACGGGTGTTACGACGTACTCTATTGCTTGGACGGTGAGGGCGATGTTACTTGATGATGTCAATTTCCAATCGGCGATGACGAATGCTGAAGCAGAATTGATTCATGAGAAGGTGTTGGGGGATTGTGATGGGATGGATGGGTTGATGGATGGGATTGTGTCGTTGCCGAGGAAGTGTCACCCGGATTTGGAGAGTTTGGTTTGTGTCGGAAATGAGACGGCGAATGGGACTTGTATCAGCCAGATGGCGTTTGAGGCTGCGAAGAAGGTTTACTCTGGGCCTGTTTTGTTGACGAGGCACAAACAAGTGCCTGAAGGTCTCCTTCCTGGTTCTGAGGTAGCCTGGAAAGGTACTTACATCCCCAGTACGACCGGACAGCCATCGTCGTGGTACACTTTCGCCAAGTCTTTCCTCTCGAACTATGCCTTTTGGCCTGATCAAGTCGTGCCTGTTACTCCGTTCTCGGTCAATCTCACAGATCCATCACTGATCAAGCAGACCAGCAAGACGGAAAGTCTGGAGTACGGAGGCATGGCAGACATGGGCAAGTTCCACTTACTAGGTGGCAAAATGATCATGACACAGGGCTTGCAAGATGTAGCTGTTGCTCCTGGCTTCGCGAAGGATCTTTTCGAGCGGGTCGGTCTGGCAATGGGTTCTACTCGGGACGACTTCTTCCGCTTCTTTGAGATGCCAGGTGTGAATCACGTGTCTGGTGGCCCTGGAGCTGATCAGTATGATGCTCTTGGTGTGCTGGTGGATTGGGTTGAAAACGGCGTCGCGCCCGAGACGATTGTGGCATCGCATGTCGGTGATGATGGGAGTGTTGAGTTCACGAGGCCATTGTATAGGTACCCGATGGTGGCAGGGTACAATGGCGGAGGTGACCCGACTTCGTGGGAGAGCTTTGTGCCGGTGAGGGATAGCGAGGAGTTTTGGGATCTGTGAGCTTTCAAGTGGAAGGTGGTTGATACTATGTGCATATGTCATCCAATTGAATTCATGTATGTCGAGATCTGATGAGACATCTCGTCAGCCATCCAAGCCTTGTGGCCATTCTCTCTTTTGTAGCAGCCTGATCGGTGAGCTGGAGGACGTACTATACGCCTACTTAAATCGGTACGAGCCTCGATCTGCTCCAAGCTTGATGAATTATTCCTAAGAAAGACGTAGTTGGCTTCATTCTTAGCGAGGTCAGGGATGGTCATCAATTTGAGAAAAGGGATAACAAGAGAAAACTCAATTAGTGTCATCAGGAATGCCCGTCTAGCCTTCTACGGTTTGAGGACTACCAAAACCGATAAAGATGTGTTACAATAGGAGTCATGAAGCGCGACTCTCGTGGATCGACTGGGAAATTCCTCACATTCAGAACAGCCTAGTAGCGCCGTGCAAAAGAGGTAGAGCGATGGAACTGCGGAAAGGAAGATGCAGACTGGACGATTTCAAGAACATGAAACGAAACGCTTCTTACGTCCTGCGCCGTTTCAAAGTAATGCTGAAGTGTAATCAACATCGAGAAACGACACTAATATTAATATGCCAGTGTAATCTAGCTGACGGTCGGCAAAGGCCGCCATTAAACATGACAGAACTGCATCCACGAACCCGAATTTGCATTCAATCAAGCCATTATGGGCCTCGACGGTCTGCCTCGAAACATTGTCGAAAACACCGATGGCCTCAATAATTTTTGTAGTAATTGCATCATGGACGACTTCACTGGTTTGTAAGTGCACCGGGAGGTGGGCGATTCGAGCGTAATGCTCTGTATGCAATGCAGGCTTTGCTACGCAATGCACCACAAATAGTCCATCTGGTCGTGAAGGCACTGGCCTGGCGCGGCCGACTTGTAGGCCACCCAAGTCATAGATGGCATCATGAGCGTGTTAGTGGATTGGAATCTGTACGCGATGGGGTCGCCTTGTGGCCGGCTGGACGTCACACCCTGGCAGAAGAGGAAGGAGAAACGGACGTCGACATTGATCAGTCTGGAGGCCTTGAGACGTGGCGATGAGAGGCTGATTCCGATGTCCTGGCCTGCACGAAGGCATGGGCTTCAGTGGTGAGGGAAAGATGTATAGCCTCACTTCTAAGGTTTGAGTGAGGTGTGGTGAGGACCAATTGATGAGTGGTATAGAAGTGGTGAGTGATAGTTCCAGAATCTGCTCGTAAAGCGTGCGAGCTGGACTGGTGGTCGCAGAAACACGTCCGTTTGCTGACGGATTGGCTGGGTGGCATTCCATTGGGTGGATGGAGGAGGCTCGGCTATTGAAAAGAAACATTTGCCGAGTGAGGGTTGAGCAAATGACTGTGAACAGTGACACTTAACAGAGGAAAGGATATGCCGTGAGGAATAGTACAGCAGAATTTGACTGTTCAGTCTTCCGACGAGGATATCCCTTATCTTTTCTCCCAACTCATAATTACCGTGCAGCTCTCCCCCACTCATCAAATGAACGACAACTCGATCCCCATAGTACCTGATACCAAACCATCATTCATGAAACTGAAGAAGCAAAGTGCTCTGTAGCAAGAAACATAAAACCCATAAAATAATGCAGAACACCCTCTCATACTTATGAAGCTCGTCTCAGCACGGAAAATCACGAAAAAGCTCGTCAAACCTTCACGGGCAACGCGCCCCTTTTATCCTCGCGTCTGAACGCGCCACGCTAAAGTCCACATCCACTCTCCTTCGAGACCATCACTCTCCCCTGCATACAACCGCCCTTCGATCCTCCAACCATATCCCTTCATCGCCTTCGCATGAATCAACTTGGCCATTTCCTGCCCTAGTCCCGACGTATTGTGGTCGCCAAGCTTGATTTCCGGGAAACACAGGTGAGGGATCTTGTTGGACTGAGGGAACTGTAGTGGGGAACTGATTGGAGGGAATCGCGAAAGGGGCACGAGAAGACGCGGTTTCTGTGCAGGACGCTAAGGTGTGTCGGAACTGCATTGCAGGCAGTGTCTGGGAGGGAACGGCGCTGTGGCAAAGTAAGGCAAGGGATTGGAAGAAACTGGGAACTGGAATGAGCCGAGTGGGTGATATATGCTGCTTTGCCCCCCGATTCTCTAAAGCTTTTACTGATTGTTGTGTCGTGGAAGAAAGGGATCGGATCATAACAATAAACAACAGCTTCGACTATCACAATTGTTCGGATTGAAGCTTCGGGACTTGGACCAGCAGACACGACGGACCATACGAAATAATTATTCGACATCAATCGAGGTGAATTGAATTGCATCAGGGAACTGGAATTGGTTGAGGAGCATCATTCGATATCGTTGTGTTGTACAAGCTCATTGTCGAGTCGTACATTCCACATTCAACCACTTTAATTGTCTAGACGACATCCACACAATGGCAACTCAAATGGCAAGCACTCGGCAGCCATTCGCACCGCTCAACAGCTCGCGTCTCCAGAACCTCACCAGCCTCAAGAACCGACAGAATGGTATGCTTCTTCCTCCAAATCAATTCAGACCATTCCCACTATACCCTCTCAAATTCAATCCAATTACCATACCCAAATCAATTCGAGTTCAATTGAAATAAAATCATGACAACCAATCTCACATCCTCTCTAGCCATTACATCTTTGACCTCCCCCACCAAGCGTAAAGCTACAACATTCGACTTCGACGACTGCGCAGACAATTCCGAGAACATCGACCCCATCATCTTTCTCTCCCCAAAACGCTCCAAGCATCCCGATGGAAGCCACTCCAAAGACACGCTCTGCAAGCCCGCACCAGTCAATTACTTCCTCACTCGTGCCCCTCCCTCTCCCAATGACTTCTCGTCCATCAAACCCACCTCCACTGCAGCAAGCCGACCAATTCTTACTGCTCGCTCGCCCGCAAAGCCCAGACTTGATACCGCACGCTCGACACCACTGAGTGCACCAGCTGGACGTAGCCCAACGAGAAAGAGAATCGGCATCTTGAACAGACGCAAGACCGGGAGCCCTTTCACACGCGTCGATCCCCCACGCTTCTCAACCTCTTCCACATCCTCCTCCTCCACCTCAGGATTCAGCATCGACGCCGCCCTCTCCGGCACCATCCCCTCCTACACAGCCCGTCAACCTCAACCCGCACCAGCACCAGCCGCAGCTACTTCAGCCCTCCCCATCCCAGCCCTCCATCAAGATGCACCCAAAGACTCCTGGTTCTTCGAGATCCACGAAGATACAGAGGAGGAACTCGCTACGAACCTGATGGAACACGGTGCTTGCACACTCGACATATCTTCTGACGAGGAGTCTGCAGCGCGCGAACGTGATGCCAGGGGAAAGGAGAATGTGCCGCCTATGGATGACGTTAGTCAGACTCGAAGTGGGCTTGCTACTTCTTCCTCGTCTTCTATGGGTATCGCTACTGGTGTGAATGGAGAACTCGATGCCGAAGCCGAAATGCGAGATATCAAAGCGCGCTTACATCGTGCTTCGAGACGTCAGAGAGCGCAGGTGGATGAGAATGCTATTGAGGTTGATAGGGCGCCGCTTGGGGATCTGGTGGCGGAGGACTTTTATGGTGAGGGTGTCGGGGCTGGGGAGGTGGTTGTTGTTGCTGAGGATGGGGAGGGAGAGCATGAGCAGGAGCAGCAGCAGGAAAGGGAACAGAGTGTTGGTGTTGTGGGTGTGGCTAAGACTTTTGACTTTACGGCTGAGGTTGTGGGGAAGGGGAAGGGTGTGGAGGTTGATGTCAACCTTGGTGTGGTTGTAGAGGGTGTGGAGGGGGGAAAGGCGAGACTACTTGAGCCGATTGAGAGGGTTGAGGATGGGTGGAGTGTTTGGGAGAGTGGGAGTGCGAAGGGTGATGAGTAGGCTGCTTGTTCATTGTCCTGTTAACGGCTGGGTTGCTTGATGGTTATGGTATATAACGGCGTACCGTGGAGTCCGGTATTGGTCTGGCTTGGGTCTGAGTAAATGAATGTGTTTGTGTACATGGTTTCGGATGCCTAGTGCGTATTGGCTGTCTTCTGTCTGGTTATAGTTGGTAGGTAGCGTATGCTAGGTGTGTAATGCAGTGATGGTCAACATGTCTCTTGTTTCCTTGCTTGCTTGGTTTGATGTTACCTTGTGTGGATGTTACGGAAGACGAACTACGGAGCAGGTGCTAGGTCTCCATATCTTCTCGGCATGAAATGCAGTCATGAAGCCGACTGACATAGGTTCCGGAAGCTGAAAGTCACACCCATACTTCTGGACTTGACAGGAGGGTCCGGGAAAAAAATGGTAATGTGAGTAGTCCTCAAGAGATATACTGGTACTTTGTTTTTTTAAGAAGAACAGTGATCGACATATGGCGAGGGGGTTGCTTGATAACTCGTTATCAGTGGGCTGAATTTCTGGGACCAGCGGACTTGGGTCTGTGAGTAAACTCTATATCGACAGCTTTAAATTTGAGAAAAGTCTAGTCTGATTGATACTAACACTATGGCCAGGTATAGCTACAGTACTTGCTCATTATCATGAGGTGATTGTGAGCACCATCGTAGTATCTTAAATCGTCTTTTTCGTGTGTTATGGGACTACTCTGGTAGTTGAGACTACCAAGGAATTGTCTTTGGTTGACCATTGACCAGTGACCAGTCACATTTCTCTAGGCATATCACAACCTGTTCGCCCAGTGATACACGTCCTGCTCCAACGGCCGGTCGCCATTGGCCGCCTCATGATATGTCGGGCTTCGCCTGGCTGCGATTGGGTGCATCATGAGTCTGCCACCTAGAGCTACATGAGCTGAAATGCGCCTATCGAGTCTGCCCCGTGCAGAGCCTCGCTCTTTCTTTCCGTGTCCATTATCTTGATTTCTTGCTCAATTCTTCTTGCTGTCGATTTCTCTTTCACGTCTTCTCCGCCGTTTGTTTGTCTTATCAAACATTGCCGATTCAACTCTGCTGGTTGAAAGCGCGATGTCTTTGACTATTCCCCAAGCCTTACCAGAGACGATACCAGGAGCTTTTGACGTATTGCGGCTGAGAGCCTCATTCCGCTCTGCCTTTCACTGCTTCCCTCTCTTTCAATTCTTTCCGAATCCAGATCAATCATTCGATATAGCAACATGGCAGATCCTCTTTCAGCAGCTGGTACCGCTGTTGGCATTGTGTCCCTCGGCCTGCAAGTCTCACAAGGCTTGATTACCTACTACACGCACTTCAAAGCATACGATGTCGAGATCGCAACTATTGTGCGCAAATCAGAATCTTTGCAGCAACTCCTGCAAGCTCTCGAGGGCCCTTTAAAGAAGGCTGAGTCTGGAAGTGGTGAAGTTTCGAAACAAGTGAGAGGTTCCGTCGTCGCATGCGAGGCTGGGCTTAAGAGACTGTCTTTGGCCGTCGAAAAGTACGGAGGTTCAAGCATCCCATTCACGATAGAGGACAAGATTCGGGCGCTACGGAAAAGGGCATTGTATCCTTTTAAGCGAGGCACTTTGGAAGAACTAAATGGTACTTTAGTAGAATTGACGGCAAACCTACAGCTGGCGCTCCAACTCTTGACCTTGTCAGTGTACATGAGTCTTTTTTGACACTAGCAAATTTGCTGACTAGGCGTCAGAGAAACAAGTCAGAGTCGCTTCGATGCCCTTGCCCAAGCATCGTCCAGCAATGTCCAGCATTCTTCGACACATTTCGAAGTACTGTCCACTAAGTTGGACCAGTTGGTAATGTTACGTATTTGTTTCGGCTTACCATAACTGATATCTCCTAGACGTTGTCTGTTCAGTCTGCGCAGGCACATTCACATCTCTGTAAAGAGCCGGCGCTATTAGCTTCCAAGCGCCAGGAGCTACAGCATCTCGAAGTGGAATGGGCGGATTTTCTAGGAACGAGGGCCAGACGAAGGAGACTTCTCAGCGAGCCAAGAAATTCAACTTGCTCATGCCGATACTCTCCACAAACAAGTGAGCGCCACTTATATCTTTACGGCTTATCGAGTTTCTGGAGTCGATCCGTGCAACACCTTCCTCGCTGTCCTCTTTCTCGGTACGCACAGCAACGCGTGGACACCATAGGAGTGAAATACACGTACTGCACCAAGATACTAGGATACTCGATCGCAGCGACTTTCTCTGCTACGCGTGGACCCGGTGGGTTGGCAATCAGCCCACAGCTCACGCTTCGTGCTGTTGTGCCCTACGACTCGCCTGCCTTTAGTCTTTTGAGCTCGATGTATTACGTCAACCACAAACAGATCCCGAATCACATGGATCGAGCTGAATGGGTGTTGCACCAGCTGACTTTGCTTTTTCAAAATGGAAAAGCATCTCCAATAGATGTCACCCAAGATGGGGAAACACTCCTGCATGTCAGTAAAGTCCTGAGTCCCCAGAATGGTGCCATTTCTGACACACGAAAAGCATGCAATATCAGTAACATTGAAAAGAAGACTTGGGTACGGTTGCGAATTTTCCGAACAGATCCAGACGACTACTGCTTTAATCGAGGGGATAAGGAAATTTGGAGCAGACTCTTTAGGACGAGCTCAAAGTGATGAGTAATCTGAACATTTCCTTCGTACGATACTCCAGATATTTTCAAGTGCTGCCAAGCTCCTCTGAGAGCTTAATTAAGTTATCACCTCTGCACATGCACATTCACTTGATACAGATACAGTTACCTCTCCTCATGTCCATCTGAAGAAGCTTATCAAGTAGTTGGCAATATTTCGAACATTCAGGTAGTTTCCAATGTTCTGAAATCATTACAGGAATCACAACCCTAAAATGCGCTGGATACGATAGTATCGTACTTATCAAATTTCTGGAACTGACAACGAACCAGGACATTAATAGACGTAGCTCTGTCTCATTTCGCTGTAGCGTCTACCATGGATTATAAATTTCATTCGGACCATATCATTGATCTGATGGCTGCGCTATTTGATAACGGCCTAGCAGTAGAAAGGATAAGTCATTCAATCTTTCATATTGGTAGAGCTGCGACCATTGTACAGATGACCATGAAGCGTCTGACACCTGAGGCAAGGCTCGGAAGTAAGCTCAAAAAAAAACAAGAGACATGTATGAGAGTGTCGACTAATGCCCTCCCTAGCTCTTGAAGCCTCGGATACTCTCAACGCAATTTTGTGTCAAGATGAGATTGCCCTCCAGAAAGTACTTGTGCGCTTCCCTGAGCAAGTGAAACAGCCAGACCATAGCGGGCGAACACTTCTACATCTCTCGGCTACATGGCCTGAAGGGGTTGCAATTTTACTAAGAGCAGGGGCTGAAATCAACGCATACGACATCTACGGGTATACACCCTTGTGGCATGCAATTGCCAACAACGTTTTATCGTCAGTGTCGCTTTTGCTAGATCATGACAGCGCGCTAGGAGGGGGTTGGGATCACAATGAAGTTTGGGATGAGGTATCCCGGTCCAAGAATGTTGCTTTGAGAGAAAATTATATTCACCATTTAGTCGACAGGCGCAAGCGGCTGTGGGATCTTGCTCTTGAACAGCTCCCCTCCTTTGAGCTTGAAAGGCTGGGTCTTCAAGACGATCGGATCCTGGATGCTAAAGTGTTCGTTGTCAGCTCTACGCTGCTTGAACATGGCATTGAGGTCGAGCCAGCGTTAATGCCTAGCCTCAAACCACGAAGGGCAACAGTGTATCACACTTATGGCCTGGATGTTCCCACCGCTAATATGCTGTTTGAGGCTGGATTTCGAGATATTGATGAGCTCGACAGTGATGAGATAACGCCGTTTTGGTATCACATACATTACTTTCGAACTTTCTACAACCGGCTCGAGCTGCTGAAGTGGCTGAAAGACAAAGGTTCTGATGTTTATCGTCAACGCCCTGTACATGGCGGAACAGCAATGCATTGCCTGGGAGCAGAGATATTAAGTGTCATCTCCAAAAATGCTCAGGGCGGCAGGACAAAACCTCTCACAGAACAAGAAGCCACCCTCGCTGCTTCGTTTCTCCAAGACAACGCCACAGATAATTGCTTGTGTGCTTGTTCCAGGACTGGTTGCCGAATCATCACCTCAGCCTTGAAATATTGCCGAACCTGGTGGAAAGATGTTCAACTTCCAAACATGGAATGGTCCAGAGAGGATCTCAGCCTGCCAGTCTGCATCGCAATTCTCCAACTGGTCGAAGCAGATAATGGGGACAGCCTATGGATGCCTTTCGAGGTCATTCGTGTGATGACTTTCGAATGGTTAGAGCTCACTCATACCTGCCATGTAGATCTCGCATCCAGGCTCTATGAGTTCCGAGGGCCACTGTCGAAAGATGAGATCCACGAGATTCGTGAGGAAGAGCGATACCTCCTCGCGCAACATGAAAGGCTTGTCTCTCGGTTCGAAAAGAGTTTCACAGAACTCGGGCTTCCGCTTCCAAAATTCTTGGAAGAGCACTGGGCGCCAGCTATGGTTGAAGTGTTAAAAGAAAATCGGACAAGGAATGTTGAAGAAGAGCAGAAAATGAGGGAGCTGGGTGTCGTAGTTGACGAGCGGGATATATTCCAGGAAGTGGAAAGTGACGAAGAAGAAGTGGGACAGAAAAACTCTAATATGGAAGATATGGACTCGGACACTGAACAGTTTTATGATTGTGGGGATTCTGCAGGGGAGAGTTGAAGGAGTAGCTCGGGTACACGACTTGTAGACGCGCTTTCAGGTATCATTCGGGATGCCAGGGTATACAAATACAGTTTATTCAGAAACGGTACAGATCAACTCCATGTGAGTGGTAAGACCCTCAAAGCACGTGGCGCCGCTTGCGAGTATCTCACTTATACGAAAAAATTCTGCTTTGACAATGGCGAAGATGACGTTCAGGCTGGATGCCTATTTTGTACGCTGCATCGATGACAACTCTTGGCCGGGAGAATCACCACCTGTCGCATACCCCACGTATAAGGTATCCTCTTCCCGCCTCGAACATATCAATCTAATAGAAGTAGAGAGACTCGAGCACCATACGAGCATTCGCGCAGAACTTCGTACAGGCTACAGCTGCCCTTGAACAGTTCGGTCCATAGCAGAAGTGGTTGGGCACCCACTCTTTCAGACAACTTGCAAGAAGCGCTGGCTGAGTGTTTATGAAATTGAGTGTTAATGGAAACATGTAAGTATTGATCGATTAATTCTCAGATATGTGATGTTGAGCAGCGCCTAAGCGAAGATGCCGCCTAACTTCATTAGGCGGAAATGTGAAGGATGTCGTCACAGACATATTCATAATCAATGTTTCACAACCAGTCTTTTGGATATCTGTCTCTTGCTTTGTCCAATTCGATAAACCATCAGGCCGACCGAATAGGTTAAAAAAAAGGACTCTTACGATCAACACGTACGGTAACGACATGTCTACACCTTTAGAGGCCAAGCCGTCCTTCTCATCCATCTACACCATCCTCACGGACTCTAAAACATTCTCGCCTCCTCTTCTGCCACCAATAAAACCCCACTCCGACACTCTAACTTCACATATCGCAAGTCTGCAACTTCACCCTTCCCTTGAAGCTGCCCTGCACCTACTCAATGCCGACCTTCCATCCGCTCACTTCCTCGTCAGACATATGCAGTCAGCGCCCAAATATGAAGGCATGTTCCTCCATGGTATCCTGCATAGAATTGAGGGCGATCTGAATAATGCCCGCTGTTGGTACTCGGACGTAAATGGGAGTGAAGTCTTCACGAAGGTTTGGGGCGAGGGCAAGACGTTCAAGGACTTTAAGGACAGTGTGGATGCAGGTGATAGTGCGGAGAAATGGCAGAAAAGCTCGTATGGCATTGGTGGCGAGAATGAAGGGGTCCTGGATGAGGGTCAGAGGTTCTTGAATCGAGTACAGGCTTTTCAGAAGATGAAGGCGAAGGACAGAACGGATGAGGAGAGAAGGCGGCTGGAAGAAGAGAGCATGAGGGAAATTCACGGAGTGATAGAATGGTGTAAAGAGAAATTTGGCGTTGAGAGATGGCAAGATGCAAGCAGTGCCTGGGTCAAAAATGATGATGAGATCGAAGGGATAAGTCAAGATATGTTGAGCGGAGACAAAGGGCGGAGAAAGTTCTGAGTCTTTTGTCCGATATATCAGGAATACTTACATTCATTCTACTAGAATATTTCATCTGCATTATCAACGTCTTAGCCTGTTACCACTTGCATGATGTCGACGCTGATTGGTGCTATTTCAAGATCTTATACATCGCTTTGGGTCATCGTGGAAGCTCTATTGGATTTATCTGAGGAACGTGCTGTCAGATACCTTCTCGGGCTTGATGGAAACTGGCTTTAGCGCGCTCTATTTCAATCGTCTTCCTCATCTTTCCATGTCGAATACTGGACTAAAAACCTTCATCAGCTTCAAAAAGTACTTGGTTCGGCATTGATGTTGTCGGGCGCAACAAATATTGACATTCGATTGTAAATTATAAAATGAGAACTAGAATGATTGGTAGTTTGTCTGAAATAGTATCGATTGGGACTGTCTTCCCCCCGGGTCTTTCCATCTCATGTTCTGCGATCAAAGGTCGGAACGTGACAGATATCGAATCTCCACTTCCGAAAGAGTTGGAGATGAGGCCATGTCTGATAACGATCTAACATCACCAGTATTGAGAGATTTCACAGAGATGGTAGCGATGTCTGAGCTTCAAGAAGTTGAAGTGAGCTTAGCCTAATTGTTGATGTGGTTTGTTGATCTTCTCTGTCGCTTAGCGAGGGAGCTCGATCAATTGCTTGACCCACCAAGCTCCCATGGTAAAATTTGAAGCTTTATGCTTGTGACATTTAAATGGTGTATCGATGCTGATAAATACAGATCTGAGGCGCGTACAAGCGATGTTTTTTTTTGCTCATCGAAGCAGCTCTCGCTTAATCCTACGACAAACTAGACACAAAGGAGACATACTCAAGTAGCTAATGGGGAGTTTGAAACCGCTCTCAAGTAACTATACTATACTTCCCGTTACTCACAAGCTATGTTTTGCTTCGAGCCTGGGCATTTCAAATGCTCTGTTTGGCCATTCGGGGTTAAATTGATATTCTTACCACAGCAGAACCTGGGGAAAAGGCCACCAAAGGAAGTAGATTGGAAATCAGTAGGAAAAAAGCCTTCAGTGTAGAGATAAAGGTCCAAAGCCTGCCTTCATGAACCGAAAGTCTCGAAAAGTGCCGTCAGATGATTTGGAAGGACTTCAGCGATGATCCTCGGAATTGGAGGATTGACAGACGCCTCGTTCTGCATCGACCGAGGATAACGATGTAGCGGATGACGGAGTGAACATCTCGAGTGTCTATTACTAGAATAGAAGGAACAGAACTGCACATCTGTTGGAAGTCGGGCTGGTCATTTAAACAGGTTCTATACCCACTTCAGAGTATTCCTCATATTGTACAGTATTCTACATCCTTCCCATGATATACACCTATAATATTCCCAGTGGCTTCAGGACCTTCTCTCTCGCCACGCGCGCCGCAACATCGCCTCCTTTCTGTAAGGCTATCGCTCCAATAATCGCATACAACGAGGTAGTGAGGACGACATCGATACCGGACGATTCCAGTTTTTGGACCTGGAGAATATTAGCTATGCCTATGTAAAAAATGACGGGAACTGCCTACGTTTCTCGGTGTCCATCTCATAATCTCACGCATTCCCATCTGTGTGGCCAAAGGGCCGAGTCGATCCTTGGTCAAGATCTCGCTGATGGGCACATCTGTCAAGTTGGGCAGTCCTTCTAGCGCAGGGTGTACAAAATTTAATCGGTCATCGGAAGGATCTGCCAGTGACTGGGTTTGGTTCGCGGTTGGTGATTGTAGTAAAGCAATGTTTGTCTGCAGATTCAAGATCCGTCGACCTGGCACGATCAGCACAACTCCTCTGCAGGTCCTGTTCGAACATACCAAAGAACGCCAAACGGTCATTGAAGCCTCTCCTCCCCTGATCAAAACTCTTATGTGTGATTGCCAGCCATTTAACCTCCTCCGTAAGCACCTTGTCTCCTCCTCGACCGAGCATCTTGACGTAGAAACGGTCTAGCCGTACCGGATCACTGTTGCATTCCCACTTCTTCTCCGTATCCTCTATCCTCCATCGGTATGGAGCCTTCATCTTCTCCGGAGTATACGACCACCTCGGCCTTTGCTCGCCTTCCACCTCATAGTCTGCATCTCTCTTTGATCTCGATATCGAAAACTGCCTAATCGAGCTCGTTCGAGGTTTGGCGCATTCGCAGACCGGCCGAGCTTGCCGTATAAACGATTGGAGTGATCGTCTCGTCGAATTTGATGCCATTGTCTCCTCCTATCTCATGGTTCGTGATATGGATGTCATGGACAGAGCTCTCGTCTCGCAAGTGAACTTCATAAATTATTTGACGCTAGTCCGCTTCCAGCGAAGTGGGCCATCGCGTCTCTCTGCGCGTCACTCCAGACATCAACTTCACAACCACCACTGGTGATCAGCAGCGCAATATTTTGGTATTTTATTTGAATATGGCTGCTCACGAGAGAATTACCAATGCATCAATTGCACCAACATTGCTCCAACAACTTGCTATTGTGCTTCCAAAAGACGCCAGCTTCAAGATATACCATCTCTCTACCCCTCCAACTAGAACCTCCTCTATATACTCTGCGCCTCCTGGGAGCCGACCTGATCGGACATATTGCGAAAGCCACTTTCTTACGGTTTCGATTGGTGTGTCAGAAGACAGGGAAGTGCTAGTTTATGCGGTCGAAATCCTCATCTACTCAACAGCTTTCGATTCTACATTCTTTGTTTCAAAGGCAGACTCGACTGGATACTTGCATCTGCTAGGTCTGGCAAAGGGCACACCATCTCCGATACGAGATGTTACCGCTACATTTCTGCGCCATCTTGTAGTACAGCATCAACGGGAAAACATTCGCAGCGTTGTGTCGTTATTTGCTCGAGCACAAGATCAGTACTTGTTCCCCGGGAGCATTGAATATAGTGGAAAGCATGTGCTCGATGATAGAGGATTGGTACGGTGGTGGTGTCGGGTCCTGGATCCTCTGATTGAAGAGACCTCAGAGTGGGACTCAGTCAAGGGATACCTGACAGTTCCTGGACTCGATTCACATGAGACCACATCCTATATTCCAAATCGCAATACCTCGAAATGGACAATTGGCCACCCGCTTCGAGAAATGTCAAGACATTCAGACGATGTACCTCCAAGATGTTTCATTCCACATTACCCAGATGATCCCAAATCAAGATTCCTGGACGAACTAGATGAAGAGATCACAAAGAGCCAAGACACAAGTGGAGAATGGAAAAGCGTCAAATCCGTTGACCAGTTCTGGGATATGATGGCGTTTCGGCAAGAATGCTCTGCTGGCAGATTAGTAGGATTCGTTTGGATTGTCTTTAGTCCGAAATATCTACAGCAGTCCACGGACTCAATACTCGGAGACAGCCAGAATAGCGTCTTGACAGTTGACAGCCAGACAGAAGTCAATTCAAGTCCCCCGCAGCAGTTCCTAATCACGCCAGCCACATCGTTCAATGCTTCAAGTCAGATGCACCCATTGAACTCACCAGTAAAGCTCGACGACTCCCAGCACTCTCCACCCAAGCCACGCACACCGAAGAAGAAGAAACTCACTGGTGCAATTATACCCCGACAACCTCGAATCAAGACCCAAAACAAGAATTACCTGCTAGACCGACCCGAAACTTCAGCATACTACATCTGGCGACCCGAAGGCAGGGGTCAGATCATAGTCGACGAGGCCGACTACAAACGTGTAACTGAGCTGCTCCTCCGTCTCGACTTTGCCAATCTCGGACTCGCAACCTCAAGCTCTACCCGCTGGATCAACGAAGTTCGCTCTGGAGCATGGGGAAGCACAGGAGATGCATGGGGTCAGCCAGTGGTTGGAACGAAAGCTGTTGAAGTTCGAACTGCAGCTGGAGTCACGGGAGTTACGACACTAAATATGGGACTGATGAGGAAGAAAAGGAAGGACGTGCCTGAAACTCAGCAAGAGTCGGCGCCGAAGGTTAATGTGCTGTCCACTGGGATGGTGAGGAAGAAGGCGAAGGTTTGAGACTTTTATTATGGGTAGCGGCGCATTTCGGGACTCGGGGGTGAGGTTGGCATTTGGAAAGTGGCGTTGTATATCATACTTGTATACCCAGGATATCGAATATTGAAAAGTTCTTATCGGAACATTCATTTTCCCTACTGAAACAAGCATTGCGTCTCCTACATTTCTGGGTTGAGGGGAAGCTTGCTGCACAAGCGAAGCGGACTCGCTAGCCCAACTTTTTGTTTACTTGACTTGAAACCAGACAGACGGTTCCCATGACATACGAATTATTAGAAGCTGAAGCAGACATTGATCTCTATGTCTTTTCCTCTCACGATGAGTATGGTTCACACCAACGGAGCATGTCAAAACGACATTTGTGAAGTTGGAAAAGTAGAATCTTATTCGCTCCACTGAGAAATGTATATTCTTCTCTCGTAGGACAACACAACACAAATAGGCCGTCATATACACGCAAAACAGAGTTGAGTAGGTATCAATGCTGGGCAAAATCCCCTTCATCCGGGGTATGTCCCAACTCCCCTACGCCAAAGCAAAGCAATTGGTATCATCATATCCATCTCTCATCCTTCCCCCTCACATCATCAATTAGAACTCACCACCATTCCCACCACTCAACGCCCTCGACGTCCACATACCGACCAAACCCCACATTCCAACTCTCCATCCTCTCCATAGACCCGGCAGACCTTGACCTTTCTGCGGCTTCGTCTTCTTCTTGAGAACGGCAGGTGGTTCCCGTACGCCTTCCTCTCGAGCAATCATCCACATAGTTCCTACCACACCGCGATACTCCCCAACCGGAACGAGCGTTTGCAGATCGCTTGTCCAAGTTCCTTGCGCTCGGGCTATCTCTACATCTTCTTTCAGTACGGCGACTTGGCCTCTTCGAAGGACCGTCTCGAGAGGGAGTTTGATGAAGAGCTCGGCTGTGCGGGAGAAGAATTTGGCGAGTTGGTAAGTATTGGGTGTCAAAATTGGATCGATGGAGAGGTATGAGCGTAGGAGGAGGGGAGTGGAGTGAGATATTGCGGGCGTGACGAGGGAGTGGAGGAGGGTTGGGAGGAGGATGGATGCCGGGCAGAGATATGATGGTAGGGCTCGTAGTTGGGAGGTGAGTGATCTCTTTGCTGTTGAAACTGGTGTTACGATGAGCCTGTAGAGTTAGTAAATTCCTACAATGGGATGGAAAGTGCTTACTTCGTTCGGATCAGATCCAATGGTGCGAGTATAATTCCTGCAGATGCCGCAGCTGCAACTGCGACAGCCAAAGATGCCCAAGGATATGTCGAACCTATCAATCCCGCAGATATCTCTGGATCCGGAACATTCAACAATGCCGATATCAGTCCTCTCGACCATTTTTCCAAAGTCTGTAATAGAAATCCATAAACGAATGTCGCATTCGAAGCCTTCCAAACTCCCCAAGCCCCCTCCTTGGACCACTCCTGAGATATCACTTCCAGAACCGCATCTGATCTCTTCAGTACGAGTTGAATTGAGGCAGGTGGCGTAGCTTTCGGAGGAGGTAGAAGTCCTGGACTACCGTCTTGCCGCCTCCGACTCCTCGAAGGAGAATATGAATGTGCAGAGGGCGCAGAAGATGTAAAGTATGCAGGCTCGTCCGGATCAGAGTCATCTGAAGGATACTGCGACTATCAGCACATGCTTTGCTACAACGCATTTCGAACAAAACCTACATCACTATACACAGATTCTCTATGCCTCGTCGGTTTTAACTCCACCAATCCATCATCCACCACTTGACTCCTGATCTGCAAAATCGTCTTCGCAACATCAAATGGCTGCGCTAGTAAAATGCTCATATATCTGTAGACCCAATCATCTATCTGCTTCTTGACCGATTCGACCGTAGAAGGCGATCCGTAATCCGTATAGTCGATATCTGAGAGAATATCGCGTGCAGATGACGCGTAGGAAGCTGCACTCCCATTTCTTGGTCCTAATCCATGAGTTCCGTTGCTCGTCGCCCCTGGCAGATCCTGCGGTATTCCGATAGAAGGAGGTTTGTAGTAGGGCCTCAAAGGATTCGGCCCTTCTCTTGTTGTTGACATGTTTTGCTATTGATTGTTGTTACATAAATGGTAATGAGAAAGGGGGACGAAAGGTTGTTTGCTCTGAAGCGCAGACCAAGATTTCGTCAGTCAATTCCTAGGTTCGATAGCATGCAAGCTTTATGATGCAGCGACAGGGATGTGCATGTGGATTGTGATGACAAGGCCGAGAAGGCGTGGCTGCTGTTCCGTCCCGCCAATAAGTTCCTCCGAATAAATAATTTTTAGAACGGAGGGAATCAGCTTGCATGCATGTGCCACCCAACGTTCGAACAAACAACGACCCTTCCAACATTCGAAAGATCAACAATTGGGTTGAGATAGGACTCTCACCGCTTGTCCATTGACTTCTTCACTGAAGTCTGCGAATACTTTGGCCTTCAGATTACGAGCTCAAGAGTCAACATTCCAAGCGGCGCATCTAGAATATAGCGATATCTCCGGCAAGCTCTCAGCTTCAATACAGCATCAGCAGGAATGTCGCCAGCAGCGAGGGCTATTGGGAGGATATCCAGTGTTGGGAGAAGGTCACTACAATGTCTGCGAGCGCCACTTGGAAGGCAGTGTATGATACAGGGCCGAGCATCACTTTCTACCGCCGCCAGACCTGTAGACGGAGTTCGGAGTCAAAGTGAGAGGAGTATTGGATATGGGGAGTTGGTAGGGAATTTTGTTGGCCGACGAGCATTCTCTGCTACATCTGCAGCTTCCCATGGACATTGGGAGCCCCCACCTCCTGGCAAGGAGTAAGTATCCTGGGCATGATTCTTACAAGAAATGTACTGATGTAAATAGGCTCTATGTTACATTCGTGGATAAGGAGGGAGACGAGCACAAGATTGCAGTCAATGAGGGGGACAATCTGTTGACAATTGCTCAAGCTAATGATATTGAGATGGAAGGCAAGTTACCATCTGATAAGTATAGACTAGATCTAACAGACTACAGGTGCTTGTGAAGGATCATGTACGTGCTCAACGTGCCATGTTATCGTCAAAGATGAAGATATGTTCGACAAGATTCCAGAGGCAGACGACGACGAGAACGACATGTTGGATCTGGCATTCGGTTTGACGGAGACATCGAGGTTAGGCTGTCAAATTGTGATGAAGCCGGAGTTGAATGGTCTGGTCGTCAACCTACCGGCGATGACCAGGAATATGCAGGCTAGCGATTTCGCGAAGAGGAAGTAATGGAGTGACGATACAGTGTTGGGAGGATTTGTGATGCATTTCAGTGGAGTCTGGGGGAGCACATTGGATCGATAGGGCGTCCTATCTCGGGGTATCATTGATACCCATGTACACTATCGGCGCATGATCTGTACATAATAGTGTCTAGAGGCATCTAGGAGATGCCAAATATCGAACGCCGAATTCCCATCTCAACGCCAAACAATGCACGCTTTTATGAGCAACTGTTTCATATCCTATGCCTCTTCGATAGCACCCGCCTTCAAACCACCTCCACCGCCAGCAATGAGATCCAAAAACCCCTTCTTGCTCATTTCGGTGACCTTCTCTTCTCTCCTTCCGTGCCCAACCAGACCCTTCGTCCTCGCATCCCGTGCAGCCTCCTCTCCCTTGACTTGCGCAGCTCTGACAGCATTGAACAGCTTAACCACACCTCTCTGCGCAGTTTTCCGTAACCTCTTTTCCAATTCCATTGTCTCCTGTACGCTTGGCCCATCTGCCACTCCGTTCGCGGCATCAAAAGCTGTGCTGGCTCCCAGAACATCCTTGACTCGTCCCTTGTCCATAGCTTCCCTCTTCTCAACTCTCAACTTATGTCTGGCTGCCTTCTCGAGCGCCAAATCTGTGATCTCCTTGCTGGCTTGGATAGCATCCACACTCCTTGACAAGACCGGATCGCTGCGCTTGCTCGTAGACAATTTCGAGCCCAGAATCTTGGACATAGACGTCGCGAAAGCTTCAGGATCATTGCGCTTTCGTTTCCGTATCAGATTTGGGTTGTCATTCTCCTCGTCTTCTGAACCAGACTCAGAATCCGAATTCGATGCGTCTGTGACCTCTTCCTCTTCATCGTCTGCGATTGCTGGCTCGTCGTCCAACAATTCGGGCTCTGAATCTTCTGCCGTAATGAGATCCGTCGTATCGAGACCCTCCTCGTCTGAATCTTGGAGGTTGACAGCTGGGAAATCTTGTGCTTCGGTGGGCTCATCTTCTGATGAGGATTGGTTGTCGTAATCGGTTTGCTTCTTGAACTTCTTCTTGGGGCGAGAGACTTTGCCCTTCATTCCCTCCTCCACCTTGCGTTTCTTTGAAATTTGTCCTGCCATTGTAGCTGTGAATGGGTTGTTGTCTGATACTCTCGGTGGTGCTGTTCGAGATCTTATCGAAAGAAAAATAATTAAGGTTCGGATCATCGTTTCGCCGATATCTTGGCAACTACCCCGCCACTTTTACCGTAACCCACAATCCTCGAAGCTGGTACACAGCGACACATCCCTCAACCCCGGACACTCTCGCATACCACCGACAATATGGTTCTTCAAGATCTTGGACGGCGCATCAATGCCGCCGTCAGTGATCTGACGAGGTCCAGTAATTTGGACGAGAAGGTTAGTACTGGCCACATTTCCCACTGACATATCTAATTTCAGTGTAGGCATTCGACGGTATGATCAAAGAGATTTGCGCAGCTCTCCTCGAAGCAGATGTAAATGTACGACTAGTCGGGAATTTACGAAAGTCAATCAAAGCCTCTGTCAACTTCAAGGACCAAGCGCCGGGCGTGAACAAGAAGCGACTTATTCAGAAAGCTGTGTTCGATGAACTCGTCAAACTCGTCGATCCCCATGCCGAACCGTTCAAACCGAAGAAAGGAAAGGCAAATGTTATCATGTTCGTTGGATTGCAGGGTGCGGGAAAAACGACGACATGTACGAAGCTGGCCAGACATTACCAATCGAGAGGATTCAAGGCATGCATGGTCTGCGCCGATACCTTCCGTGCTGGAGCTTTCGATCAATTGAAGCAGAACGCCACGAAAGCGAAGATCCCATACTATGGTTCGCTCACACAAACGGATCCTGCGGTGGTAGCTAGAGAAGGTGTGGAGAAGTTCAAGAAGGAGAGATTCGAGATCATTATCGTGGATACATCCGGAAGACACAGACAAGAAGACGCTCTGTTCCAAGAAATGGTGGATATTCAGACAGCTGTGAAGCCAGATCAGACTATTATGGTTCTGGATGCTAGTATTGGACAACAAGCCGAGGCGCAAAGTAAGGCTTTCAAGGAGACTGCGGATTTTGGTGCTATCATTATCACTAAAACGGATGGCCATGCAAGTGGTGGTGGAGCTATCTCTGCTGTTGCGGCGACCCATACGCCTATAGTTTTCATCGGAACTGGAGAACATATGCTGGATCTGGAACGGTTCGCACCACAACAATTCGTTTCCAAGCTACTGGGAATGGGAGATATGCAGGGACTGGTAGAGCATGTGCAATCGCTCAAATTGGACCAAAAGGATACCATGAAGCATATCGCAGAGGGAGTCTTCACAGTCCGCGATCTTCGAGACCAACTCTCCAATATCATGAAAATGGGACCTCTGTCCAAAATGGCAGGCATGATTCCCGGTATGAGCGGCATGATGCAAGGAATGGACGACGAAGAAGGCTCCATGAAGCTAAAGCGCATGATCTACATTTGCGATTCCATGACTGTCAAGGAACTCGACAGCGATGGTAAGATGTTTATTGAGCAACCTACACGGATGACCAGGATAGCGTACGGAAGTGGAACTAGTGTCCGCGAAGTCGAGGATCTCCTCACACAGCACAAAATGATGGCTGGAATGGCAAAGAAGATGGGCGGCAATATGAAGAACATCCAGCGAGCACAGGGCGCCATGGGAGGCGGCAACAAGCAGCAACAAATGGCTGCCATGCAGAAACGTCTTGCAAGCATGGGCGGTGCGGGAGGAGCTGCTGGTGGGATGCCGGATATGGGCTCGCTTATGAAGATGTTCGGCGGTGGTGGAGGTGGGATGCCTGGCGGTATGGACATGCAGGCAATGATGAAGCAGATGGGTGGCATGATGGGAGGTGGTGGTGCTGGTGGTGGAAGGGGAGGCCGGAGGTAGCGTTCCTAGGTATCTATTGTTCGATTTCGGGTAAATAGGTCAAGGAAGTGCATCAAGCGCGGCGTTAGGGGGAAATGAATAACTTGGCTCTGGAGAACGGCTACAGATTGCACGTTTTCGTATACATCTACAGCTCACCATTGATGTTAGAAATTGCAGGTCTAGTGATATGATATCAAGTTTGACTAGCCCCTTAGATTAGCGAGGGAGTCCGTGCATGTAAACAAAGCCGTTGCCATATTCGTATCCAAGCAGACCTAGCCCAAGTCAACATTCACTATACAAAAGCATTGTAATCTCACCTCCCGATTCGCCATTTTCGCTTCCGAGCTGGTCATTGTTACTCTTGCTCCGATGACTCATCGACTAGCGAACTAGCGAAACGCACTATAAAACCCTTGTATGCAGCAATTGTTTGCTCGACTCCTGTTCTTCACTACTATCTTGGAAGTTAGGTTTTAATATCAGTTCTTCATATCCGCTAAGGAATACAACTAGTCGCTGATCGCTGATGATATCCCTCTGAGCGCGACTTTGCATAACATCAAAGATGAGGTGATTCTCATATTTGGTGGAGTGTGATGGTGGCTCTTTGGCTGTGGGGTTCTGAGATCGAAGTTTCGCCTTTTGATTATTTGACAAATCTTTGTTTTTCCTTTTCAAGTTGAGTTGTATGGGTTCTATAGGCATGAGGGCTACAGAAATTATAAGTTTAACGGGAGGCATGGGCGGGGAGGAGCAGGGCTGGAGCTCATTTCGTCAGTGGGAAACGATAACCAAAATGAGCAAAGATATTTCATTTTGGCCCATTATAACTCTGACCATGTCCATAACTTTGGTAAATAATAGTCGGTAAAAGCCTTCCAATTCGCACCATACTCAATCGAGCAAAGTGTCATTCGCTACCGCCACAACGCTACCTATAAAGTTTCTCGCTCAATATCAGATTTTGCCTTCTTCTTCACGCTTACGAGCCTCTGGCTCAAGTTACCTGACGGATATGTTCCTGCTCACCCTGAAAGACCAGAATTACTACAAGGACGATTCAAGTACGGGTGATATTATCGCAAGGTTTACTGTGTAAACGTGCTAGCGCTACCGATCTGGGACTCATGATCGATGATGAAATGTGCCTTGAGGCGTGGCCGCACATAAAGCCGGATCTGGTGAGGTTACACTCACTGGCGATGGTGGATTGTGCTGGTTGCTTTGAGATGTGGGTTTCTGAGATCATTCGATAATTGCTCTTCTGTTTCAGTGTTGGCATCTCGAGGACATTCTCACAATTATTACATTCAATCTACTCGTTGCTTCTTCCTTTCAGGCTCTGAAGCTTCCTGCCGTTCCATAATTGTTTCCTCCTCGATCTGATCGAATTCTTCATTCTCTTCTCTTTCGATCTGAATCTCGATTCGTTCTAAAAGCTCAGTAGCCTCTTTCTCGAAGTAAGGCAACAGCCTCTCTCTCGCAACAGAATGAGCGCTGTATGCTCCGGTCGTAGACGCAGCACCTGCGTCAACGAACAGCCTCATAATCATAACATAACCTGATGTGCTGGCGCACATCACACGTTCATCTTTGTTCGACTGGCTCAAACGCTCGAGAAGATTTGACCAAGGTCCTCTAACAAATGGTGGCTTGCCACGAGTATGGTTCGGATCTGCACCATGGCGGAATAACATCGAAATCATATACGGCTGAGGATGAGGAAAGTATACACCAGCTGGCCAGTTTTCGGAAGGCAGAATGATGTGCAGGAATTTTGACGCGGCTTTGGCGCTGTCTTGCTTTTGCAAAGTCCCCAATCGTTTGTCTATATAGTTGCTGAGCCCGTACAAAGCACAGTAAGCTAGGTACGAGATATCGTCTTCGATTCGAAGGGAATCTCCAATGAGCCCGCTTGTCCAGTGCTTTTTGCTTGCTCGGCGACGTTTCCGAGAACTTTTGTTTGTCATGATCAAATCCATCGTATCGACAGTATGGCTATCTTCAGGTGTAAATTTCATCTCCTTCTGGAGTTGGTGCGCGAAGAGCATTGCGTTGGCCGTCTTTGCGCAGAGTTGCTTCGTGCTTGGAGCTCCCGTGCTACAGTCGAAGGCGAGCTCAAGAATCAAACCATTGAACCCAGCTCTATTTGCATTGAATGTTGAGCCCTTGGTTTTATCAAGGATCTCATTCCAAGTTGCGTCGTTGTAAATGAAGTCTCGAGCAGTTCTGTGGAGGAACTGTATCGGGGCATCCGGTCCGATTCGATCATATCTAGGAACCTCAAGCAATCCGGCACAACGCACGGTCAGATGCGTCTTAGTTATCTTACACCTAGCAGAGAGCAAATCCAGTTCCGATAGTTCCACAGAGATAGTTGGTGTCAACACCTCAAGGACATGAATGTTCTGTGGGTCTTTTGTGATAATGCGAAGGTTCTCTGACATAGCGAAGAACAAGGTGCATAATCTCAGTGGAGTGCTACCCTCGGCTCTCGCACCAGGTCCTATGGTCTCTTCTACCCCCAACGCTCGACCTGCGCGGACAATCTGAAACACCTTCGAGGCCCATATCTGATACACGGGATCGATAAGGCTCATCAAATAGCGATACAAGTCTTCGAGTTTCGGTGGCATAGCGGTCAACCTTTGCCTTAGGATTGCCATATCGTCTTCATTCCGGATGCCTGTCAGCAGAGAATCAACAACGATCTGGACCCAGAGGAAGACGCCCTCTGCTTTCTCGATCACTTCGTCTCGGAGTAAGTCGGCTAATTCGGGCTGCAGAGACCTTAGTCTCTGAAACGCAACGCTGCTGTCGAATTTAGAGTTTACATAGAAAGCTATGTCGCCTTCGGTCAGATCCTGGAGTCGTAGAGAGGGTCGCAGACCGTATATTTGTTCGAAAATGATCCATGGCCGACTTGAAACGCAAATCTTGATTGTCGAAGACTGAGAAATGACTTTGAACAAGGTCGCCAACTCCTCATGATCGCCGGCAAACTCATCAAGTCCATCAACCAGGAAGAATATCTTGAGTGGTATCTTTGTCTGCTCTGCGACCCTTTGCAAAGCACTCCTGAGTCGCTTCAATGACAGTGCGTTGTTCCAGTCCGATGGCACTCCGTCAATCGCGTCCGAATAATTCTTGCTCCAGATATCTGGAAACGCCACTGACCCCATTTGAGGGCATGACGAAAGTACCTGATGCAAGAGTGCTCGTAGCAGGCCGAGTTCTGACTTCTGCATGGGCGTACCGCTGAGCCAGAAGAAGAAAGTTGCCACACAAAGCGGGGTCTCTCGAGAGCTGTTATCACTACTCTTCGCCCATGTCTTGAGATAGTCTCGTGTCCTTTCGTCTTCGTAGATGTACCTCATCAAAGTGGACTTTCCAGAGCCTGCTTTTCCCGCAATCCAGTATATACCAGAACCAGTTTTCAACCATTCCGAGAAATTACTCCACTTCGGCTGCACACCCGTGGATGGTTCGAAGATCCAATCGAAGGTTTTGGGAAAGGCCTCAGTGATATTCTCATACCGTTCAGTCATCGATGAATAGGCAAGATTCTGTATGATTGCCGAGTCGATGTCGTGCCGCAATTTCCGCTCGTCCTTTTCAGAGACGCTGAGCAACTCGAATCTTGCTGTGATCTCGTTGGCATCTCCAGCAATCTCCTGAGCAATACTCCTGCGGGCGTGATGATGCTCATCCGAACGAGCCTCATAATTCCGACGCACGAGTAGTACCAAGGCATCCATCTGAGCCTGGATGCCTTCTACCAAAGCAGCGTGAGTCTTCAGTCTGACCGTATTCTCAAGAAGAGACGACACGATCAACTGTGTCCGTGAATCTAGTGCATCCAAGCGCGCATATGTCTTGATCGAACTTTCATCAATTGCTTTTCTGGAGTCTCATTAGCAAATACTCCCTGAGGTCAAAGGTAGAATGACTCTCACAAAATTGAGTGCATTATGTGAGATTCCACAGCATCTTTGAAGCGAGAGAGCTTCTTCGTCAGCTCTTCTATCTCATCTTTCGTCCACGCCCCTTTGATAGCCTTGCGAAAGCTTTCCCATTTCTTGCCTCTGGAATCTTTTGATTTCAGTCCTTCTAGACGATCGAGGAGCTCTTTCGCAACACATTGGGTTTCTGTCAACAAGACTTGGAAGGATGTCTCGATAC
The DNA here is from genome assembly GCA_026120085.1 of Cadophora luteo-olivacea. Lineage (NCBI taxonomy): Eukaryota > Fungi > Ascomycota > Leotiomycetes > Helotiales > Ploettnerulaceae > Cadophora > Cadophora luteo-olivacea. The sequence goes on from JALRMC010000080.1 coordinate 31,799, forward strand.
TGGCTCCCGGATTGGTTTCCTGTAATTTCGCCACGAAAGCTTCAAGGTCTATCGTGATGAGCTCCAGCTGGTCGTTCACCGAGAGAGATCCCTTGGAGGATTTGTAAAGCTCGTGAGTGTCATGGAGAAGGCTGATACCCAGACGCGAAAACTCGAGTATATTCCCTGCCAGGGCAATTGCAGCAAGAACTTCGATCATGCTCGGAATCACCCATTCCAAGTTTTGAGTGCATTTCTTGAAGAAACCGGACGATGATGACACAGAGCAGATGTTATTTTAATGGTGTACTCTACGCGCGAGGCTATCGCCGTTGTGCATGCGGCACAGCCCCAGGGAGCCTGGAGCCACAGCCCCAACCATGCAGCACAGCCTCGAGCATCCACCTACACAGGGCTGGTGGTATTGGATCAATAGTTATTCGTTCATAATCCCCAGGCTCTTCTAGGGGCATTGACATGCTGATTTCTAAGATCAAGTTGTAATTCTGATACTCTAGCCTATCACTTCAGGAAGACTGGCTCTTGGGGGGTTTCTTCTTTCTATTGCCTATGATACTGTTCATCCTATTGAGCTGTACTAGAAGTTCTCAATGTTCGCAGCCTACTCGCATAATTCTTCTCCAACAAATCTCAGTTAGTAAATTTTGTCCAAATGTCCTTCCAGGACCCCGCAGACCCCACTTGCTGGCCCTCTTCGAGAGTAGAGCGTGACATATACTCCACGAAAGGCTTGATGTCTGGCGTTCTTCCTAAGAACTCTACTAGCGCATCCATACTGTTCTCTGAGCGATCACTGAGCCACAGTGCTCAGCGTATTGCGGCACTTCCACCATTTTCCGGAGCTAGAAAGTGTACTATAGAAAGTAGTTTGGAGACGTATAGTAGTTCGATAAGGTACTGTAGTGTATGTATGTGTTGTTCCTCGCCTTTTTCGACGAGTCTCCAAGCGTCATTAAGTATGTTTACTTCACATACACAACTGAAAACCCAATCCCCCAAGTAATCTGAAGAATCCACCTCGCCACATTTCCAAAAGCATCTCATCCCACGCTACGGGTAATCCAAAGCAATGCGAGGTCTCGGCATCTCTAGCTTCATCATATCCTCTAGCCTCTCTTCTAATGTCTCCTCTGCCATCCTCGACATGCTGTCTAAGTATATACCGCCTTGAGACTCGATATGATCCCAGTATGACGCACAAGTTTTCTCATCAATCCACTCTCCTGTCTTGAGACTCACAAGTCTTACATTCTCCTTCTTGCAGTTTCCAAAATACGTCTGATCGATATACTCTGCGTAGAAGTATAACTCTTCGGGTACCAAGAGATCGACCCTTTCTAGCCTTGGGAAGTTGAAAAACTCATGCTTGTAATAGAACATCCAATCCTCGTTGACTTCTTTCCCCTCATCGTCTACTAATTCAACTCGCAAATTCTTAGTCGATTGTCTTGGAGCGAGGAAAAGCCGTGAAATCTGTACGTGAATAATATCGTAATCAAAATTCACCCAGATATGACGACCGTTTGAGCCAACGTTAAAATCCTTGTGATAGGCACAACACAAGCGGGATTCGCGACAAACACGAGTAACAGCCGGTACTGGACTAGTTGAATAAGCTCCTTTACCTAGCTTAACTCTAATAACTCGATTCTCGATTGCGAGAGCCCAGATCTCAGCGCGAAGTTCTGGGATAAGACGTGGGAAGGGGTGAAAAGTTGCCATATTGCTTCGGTTCGCCGGTTTGGATACTGTTCTGAGAGGTGGGAAGAGTGTTCCAATATTTATTTAGAGGCAAATGGTGCCTATCGGCTGGTTCTGCCGTCGGGAACGTATCTCTCAATGATGACTGCAATGTTACGTTCTCAAAATCGATCAGTGAGAAGATTTTCATACCCCTGAAACACACTCGACATACTGACGTCACTGCCAAGATACTCCTGGCTCATCGTAATCGGCCAGATGATAGTTATTGTTCTATTGTCGCGGTCACCGCGGTTTCATTTACAGTCTTCTGGATCGCTTATCCATGTTATACTTGTTAGATTCCAGTACTGAAACTTGCTCAGACATTGATAGTAAAAGAATACTGAAATTGAGATTTGTGTGCTATATTTCGAAATTTTCACAAGAATGGAAAATACATAAAGTGCTGCTTTATAACATGACCTGGTCATATTTCCATGAATGGCACCGGAGATTTCTCCCTTCATCCAGCTACACTATCTACTCAAGGATTCGCGACCTATCTTATCCCGCATGATGAGGCCTTTCCCTTTGCTTTCAGAGTATCAATCCATCCAAATCTTTCTTGATTGGGCCCAGTTGATTCAAGTCTTCGCTCTTGATGTTCCGCCTGTACATTGCGATTTCCTTGAAAGGACGTACATTCACGCCCCCCAACAGCATGCCAAAGATCGTTACCAAAGCATTACTTGGCTCATCAACCACGCTGTAAATACCGACAGCAAGATTTTCAAGCTCGCCACCGATGTTAGTGATAGTGCGTAGCAGACCACTACCAATACTGCCAGCGGCTCCACCTGCCAGCGGAATGAACATCAGGAAAGCTGTGACGATAATTAGCATTTGTTGAACCCCTCCGAGTCTATTCGGGAAACTCTGCGACCAGAAATTGGAATAATAGAGATTAGCTTACTATAGATAGCAGTATGAAGACGTATAATAGTTCGAGTAGGCACTATAGTGTATATATGTGTTGTTCCTCGCCTGGCCATCTGGCAGATCGTCGGTTCCGCATATTCCTGTCCATTCGCTCAATACCCGTTGACATTCGACCCCCAGCTCTACAGCGTCGAGTTCCTCTTCTGTGTAGCTGTGGATCATGAGATCAAATTTCGAGAGCCAAAGGGTTGCCATCAAAGATAGCATCTGGCTACCCCTTTCCAATTCTGAGCTCTTCTGAAGAAGTTCGAGGGGAGCTTGCTTTGGTGGTAATGGTTTTCCGGATGCTTCCCATGCATCAAAATATTCTTGTTGCTCATAGACGTAGTGCGATGATAGCTCACGTTGGAAGGTAGGCTCGGATGCTAGTCTTTCGACCAAGTGGCTTGCGATCTCAATAGAATCCCACGACATTGCCTGTAAATTGCCCCGGGTGAATGTTTGTATGGCATGGCCAAGTTCATGTGCGAGAATGGTAACATGGCCGTGTTGAAGCAGAACCGGTCTATCTTTTTGAGGGGGAGGAAATGTTGTAAGGATGTTGACAGCAGGGGGGGATAATTCACGTCCAACAATCCCGCAATTATACTGAATGGCATTAGCAATCAGGGACCAGACTATCGCTGGGTATGAGAACACGTGCCTGACCGAACCAAGCACAATGTGCCGACTTGGGCTTGCCTCTTTTGTCCACAAGGTCCAGAGTCTGGAGCCTTCCAGAACTTGTGTCGTGGACTGCAAAAACTAGAACATCTTTCAATTCGACCTTTGGGTACTTCGTACTCTGGGAGTACAGCTCCTTGACTTTTGCGCCGTTGTTCCCTGAGAGCTTTGTAAAAGCTAGTCCAAACACTTGACCGCACAAATTTAGTAGCTTGTGAACAGTAGACTCGATCGGAAAATATTCCGCTACTAATTTGTGTATGTCGAGGCAGCCCGGAAACTCTCTTTCTTTGGCTTTCCGCCTGAAATATTGCGCATCTCTCCAATTCAACCGTGCGGTAGCCAGACCTTGCCCTTCAGATCGTGACCTCGAGGAGGAGCCTACTGCCCGCGTTTCGAGATCCTCTAACACACTTCTTGCAGTTTTTTAGTGTACAGCTCTATGTTGGGAGCCATTTGAGATTGAAGTTCATCCACAAATACTATTGCGGACCGTGGGTCCAACATTTTGCAGTGTCGAAGCGTTCGGTCCACAATTGAGCCAGCAGCTTCAACTTCGAGAGAATCTTTCAAGCCGCTCAGTCTTGCGATTCTGGCTCGCAACTTCACAATAGCCTTGAAGGACTCCTCGAGATGATTGCAGGTGTTCTCATCCCACTTGGTCAAGTTTTTGCGGACTCCGGGATCATCGATCCCGTTGCACACGTGTTTTGCGATTCCGAATCCTCTCTTCAGCCCTACCTTGTCTTGCCAGCAACTTGAGCTTGTGCTCGATAGTGCCGTTGTCAAGTTATCCCAGGCAAAGCCATCGAGATTCTTTCTCGTCACCCAGAAAACACTGCGCTCGTCCTGTACCATGGCGTAGTGATTGGCTGTGAGGAATGCATGCTCGGCCCATGCTGCCTCTAGCTTCGATGCAACATTAAATATCAGGTTCGGCGGGGCCAAGGAGCGACAACTACCCCACCGTCACATCCAGACCTTGTATTTACGGATGAATCTGTAAACTACGAACATAAGACTCTGTTCTCTCATAGCAATATACTATGGAGCTCAAGGTTGTGTATTGAAGAAGCTGCTATATGTATTTCCGAAGAATGTCTTCATAAGTTTTTACCTTAAATCGCATTCTTCGACACCCAATCATCCGCGGTAACAGGCCTCATCTCATACAGCGTCGTCTCCATGTATTTGATTTGAGATTGCATCCACTGTGAAAGGGCCTCAACATTCACTGTATCAACCTTACACGCCCCTTCTTTCCCTTCTCGATCTGTTTCTTTGACGTTGAACTGGTAGTCCTTCTTCATCTCAGCCACCAAATTTCTGAACCTCTCACTCAGAAGTTCGAGTCGGTACGTCGTCCATTGGTAATTGAGCTCTGGAAGCAGAGACTTGTTTCTGACATTCATGTTGGAGCTGCTATCGTTTAGCATTGGATTTCTTGGGCGAAAAGAAGTAACAATTGTGATGCGTTCCGGCATGTTGCCTGCTGGGATGGCAATGTGTGACACTGATCGACCTTGGAGTACGACAGCATGGCCCTGGAGACTAAGTCAGAGATCTAGGTGCAAAATCTAACGAATAGAGCCAACATACACATTCAGGTGATCGAACTTTGATTGTCGATCCGTTGCCTTTCATGAGTTCCGTCTCTCCATCCGTCATAAATTCGGTGTTAGACAGCATGACTACACAGACAAAAGGATGTGAGTCTCTATGCCAAGGCACAATCGGCTTAGACACCTCCTCTTCAGAAAAGCTCTTCCTGGTAAATGACTTTTTCTCTTCGTCTGTCGCCGCAGGCGGCCAGATCGGAGTATTCCGGACTGCATCCATCCCACCGGGTCCGACTTGGACATTGGTGTGACAGATCTCATAATCCATCACTGGAACCAAGTCGACTCCTGCAATATTGCTTATGATTCCCAGGACTTCAGGCGAGGTCCAGAATTGGTGAACGAACGGTGCATAGCGTGGTGCCACACCCCGCAGTTGGACGGAGCCAGGACGAGTGGCAAAAGCGCAATTGTCTAAAACTTCCTTTGAGAACAGCTCTTTTCGGTGTTGCTTGATAGCTTCAGGTGACAAAAGTGGAAATGGTACTGATGAAGCAACAGGAGAGATCTCCGAGTCTGGGAGGTGAATATCGGCCAAGGAGATTATCTTGGCCGGGGGCTGAAAAGAAAGGTGCTTTGCTGCTTCGAACTCAGAGGAAGCAGAGCATAGATTCGGCAATGGAGCAGTAGGTCGCCCAGCGTATTGATGAGATGTATGCGTATTCCATCGAGGAACGTCTCCGGGCGTTGAACTCAAGACAGCCATGGTCAATTGTGCTTGGTTATGTAAGATCTTGATTGCGGAATGAGGGTTCTGTGTTGATGAACGAGGCTCAAAGTCTTGAAAGAGACTTTATAAACTTTCGGGCACATCTCAACTTGCCATCATTTGGTGACACCCATTTCTGCGGCTGCAATTACTAAGGAAGGAAACATCGCCTGTAGATCTGTCCTGGCACTGTTGACACATAAGCGAGAGTAGTAAAGTGGGATAGTGTGAGGACTAGCGGGTCCAATTCCCTAGTCAAGTACATTGTAAGCGCAGAGCGAGCTCGAAGATAAGATAAGTGAGTGCCGTTTCAGAAATGACGCTTCTCAAATAACAAAAATGTGTTCACAAGTCGAGATACATCATTTCCACTCGACCAGGTTCGTCCCAAACAACAAGCTGCCCGTACTTGTGTATCGAGGTATTTTCTCACAACCGTACACCGAGGACTCGGCAGCAGAATTGCCTAGCAAAAATAAATGGAAGAAAGGAGTAAGCGTTCCAGTATTCATAGGATGAATTGTGCTCAACATGGCTGCGCCATAGGGAACATGGGGACCTGTGCCACGGCATCACTTCCACCCCAACACGCACGAATGCTATGGTATGAATCTAACCATGCGCCGCTGCAATCCAGAAGCTGAATTCAAGGTAGTGGTCTTTCGAGGAAACTCGACTCTACTTGTCGGTCGTGGCCCGCTCGACGAAGCCGATGATGGGGGAGATTTGATTCATCTTGATGCTGGGGATGCCATAGTCCTACCAGCAGGGGTCTCTCACTGTTCCATACAAAGCAGTGATGATTATCAATATATTGGAGTATATCCTGAGGCTTGTTGTCCATAGCCAATCGGTCTTCTGATACTGATTTGTCTTCAGGGAAGCCCGAAATGGAAGAACGAGTATTGCAAGGACGCATCCCGGACTGAAAGTCTTCAAGCGGAGTCCAGCAACGTACCGCTCCCGAGTAGTGATCCGTTCATAGGATTTGATGGGCCATTGATGAGATCATGGCAAGCAAATACGGGATGTGCTTAATGTGCCGTCAGTGCTCCGGGGGGGATCGGCTCGCTTCTTCAGGGGCTCGGCTATTGTCTTCCCCGCAATTCTGGTTGCTGACCGTCACGCTTTCGGGCTAGAAACCCGTCACGTAATTGATGCTACATAGTATATCGGGCTCAAAATACATTGGAACGCCGTTCTGCATTAGATTCGTACCTACTTTGAGACCAGTGATATCCAGTTTGAACAGTCTCAAGAGCACCATTCTCGGCGCAGCCAAGCTATGTCAGCCAAATCTTCAATCAATCCCTGGGTATAGATAAGACAGCGGCTCGAATATTCTTGATCAGGAATTATGATACTTCGAGTCGATAATTCTTGTTTTGTTTGGCAGATTCTAGGCTAAACCGAAACAGTATTATTCGAAGCGCAATGCGCCATACCTCATTAGTGACGTTTGAACCGCGACCATCCCACTCTTTGCCTTCACACCTCTCACTAGACACGCTACCAAGCTTTGCTTATCACTAAGGTTCTGGGCATCATTTACCACTTGCCACCAGGTAAATGCTCGCTGTTCTGATCCCAAGATGGCCCAGGGGGCCAGGCAAATGTAACGTGCGGACCAGATGAAGAGAGTCTACCGTGAGCTCTCCGAATATCTCTTATCTGATAGTCCAAGAGATCGATGGAGGAGCTTACCGCACTTTTATGTATATATTTCCCTTGACTCCTTCAACATTGTTATCCTGTAAGTCGCTCTCAAACTTTCCCAACTCTGCATTGAACTTGGCGACTACACCCAGTGTGCAATCCTTCTTCAATGGCAACAATGGATCCCCAACAACAGAATGCAGCGGATGTAGTCCGTATACAGAAAGATGATCCTTTGGATAGACTCCCATCCTATCAAGATGATGGCATAGGCGAGAAGAGTACTTTGCATTATCGAAACAGGGTCGGCACAGTCATTGATACAACCACTGTCCAACCTGGTGCCGATATGGCGTACGAGTTGAAGGTTGCAACTCTGAATGAAGCGATCCTTGATTTGGGAATGGGCAGGTACCAATGGTGGACATTTGTCCTCACTGGATTTGGTTGGTTCGTCGATAATGTAAGTGAACGAAGCATCAAAGAGGCAAATCTTCATTTCTAACTCGTCTAGTTTTGGATGCAAGCAATCACTCTCATCAGTCCCCTTGTGAAGCGAGAATTCGTTGTCAAAAGGATTGCTTTCCTTACTGTTGGCAAATATGCCGGCCTAGTCCTGGGCTCAACTCTGTGGCCAGTCAGTGCAGATTTCATCGGTCGCAAACCTGCCTTCAACATCACACTGCTATTGTCCTCTGTATCGGGTATTGTGGGAGCGTGGATGCCAAACTTCGTTGCGATCACGACTATGTGTGCTTTTATTGGTCTTGCTACTGGAGGCAACCAACCAGTGGATAGTGCCATCTTCTTGGAGTTCATTCCGGCATCTCATCAATATCTGTTGACAATGCAGTCGGCATTTTGGTCGATCGGTCAATCAGTGGCTGTGCTTGTAGGATGGTATGTCTCTTCAAATCAATTCGACGTTGGCTCGTTATTTTACTGACTTTTTAATAGGCCTTTAGTGGTCAATTACTCCTGCCCTTCCTCCACACCAACCGGAGAGTGCTTCTACCTAGACAACATGGGTTGGCGATACTGCTTCTGGACATTCGGCGCAATAACTCTCGTTATGAGTCTTCTCCGATTCCTCTTCCCAATGGCCGAAACTCCAAAATTCCTTCTCGGTAAGAAGCAGGACAAAAAGGTTGTGGCCGTGATCCAGAAAATCGCCAAATTCAACGGGAAGTCAACTTGGCTCACCATCGAGCACTTCGAGCGCATAGATGCTGAGCTCGCAGCTACTGTCCATGACTCACCACAAGAGACAGCCGAACAGGCCATTCTGAGAAGGAAGATGGAAACCTTCAAATTTGAGAAGCTGGCAGGGCTGTTCAGCACACCGAAGATGGCATACTCCACAACCCTGATGGTACTCCTCTGGTGCATGATTGGTATGGCCTATCCACTTTATAACTCATTCATTCCGATATATCTTGAGAACAGAGGTGTTGCAGCAAGCACAACTTCACTAAACGAGACATATCGCAATTATGCGATTCAAGCCGTCTGTGGCATTCCGGCCTCTGTCATTGGAGGACTCACTGTCGACATGAAGCATATTGGTAGGAAGGGTACTGGTACAGTTGCATGCATTTGTACCGGGCTCTTCCTCTTCCTCTACACGCAAGCTAAGACCTCGGCGGCTGTACTAGGGTTCTCGTGTGCTGTTGCATTCTTTCAGAACCTAGTCTACGGAATCTTGTATTCGTACACTCCCGAGCTTTTTCCAGCGCCAATCAGAGGAACTGGAAACGGCTTGGTAGCGTTGTTTAATCGCTTGTCTGGCCTCTGCGCACCCATAATTGCGGCATATATTGGTGTTGAGACAGATGCTCCGATCTGGATTTCTGCTTCATTGTTCGTGGTGGCTGGATTCCTGTTTTTTCTGCTACCTTATGAGATGAGGGGGAGAGCGGCCTCATGAAGGGAGAATTCAATTATCAATACTGGGCTTCTGTAAAAAATTTGCGTATGATTGACAAGTACAGTTCATGGTGGTGATGGTACATGATGATGCGTCTCGAACTGTGTCCTAGGTCGAACTACCTCTAATTACTTGAACATTGAAAGTACTCAAGTGGTCAGATGACATAATCCAGAGCAATGAAACGATTCTCCTGTCACATCTACACACGAGTGACCATAGCAAGCTAAGCACATGAACACGATCAAGAAGATATCAAGAAGTGTATTGACAGGTCTGAGCCAGCCTTTGACTTAAACGAGAATCTGGCAGTTTCGGAAGCATTTACACCCATATGACGGCATACTGAGACTTGTGGCTGCTGCCAATTGTATCTGTGCAGACTGAATTTTGATAGAAAGTCGCAAGTCATCCCGTCTCATTGCCACACGGTGCTCGGTGGACGTAAAGCACCTGGATTACATAACTAAAAGCGGCAAGCGCGGGGTAAGGGTGGGGTTGACAAGACCCAGTTTATCATCTAGCTATCATCCTCACGGTAACATCAGACTCGAACATATACTCATAATGAACGATAAAACTGTTGGGAAACGTACACGGGATGGTTGCTGGACCTGTCGGCGGAGGTATGGTCACCATGTTCTCCCCTCTCTCAATCCTCGAATCAACATTCGCTTATCTTGGCCCACTTCATCGCCGCACCGAAACAAGTCTCATCTGGGTTGATTTTGAAGCTGCTGACAGCTCAAGCAGGAAGAAAAAATGTGATGCTAGACATCCGTCATGCCAAAATTGTGAGACGAGAGGCCTTCAGTGCGAAGGTTATAGGACCAAGTTACTCTGGCCCGAGTGCGACGTTCGCCTTGGTATGAGTCGACGCGGTCCTTCCAAAGGTGCTCAAAGTCCATCATATCCGGAAATCAATCCAGCACATGCAAAAAGACGCAGAAGCAGTAGTTCAGCATCAATAACTCCAAGCTATCTAGCACGTAGCCCGGCATCAACATGCATCTCACTTCCATCGCCAGTTGCTACCTCGCATCAGTACACGCTCCTTGATCTCAATCTTCCCGGCGGCATTGAGAATTCTTTCTCCTCACGAGAGTACCAAGATAAGATACAACATACTGGGTCCTTACACGCTCACTCTCCCCTCACCCTATCAGGCTCACGCCCATCCAAACGACCCTCTTCGAACATTATGTCACCGATTTCTCCACCATCTACCCAACATGTGTCGACGCATCTAATCCCTTCCTCTCGGTCTTTGCTAGTCTAGCACTGAGGAGCGAGACGACTCTGTGTGCCCTTCTAGCTCTTTCTGGGACTCGAATAGGACGGGATGGCGGTTTTGAAATGAAGCAAGAAATAATCAAGTTGAAGGGGTATGCATTGAAAGGATGTCAAAGATTGCTGATGGGAAGCCTGATAGGAGCTCCGAAATTCTTGGAGTGTGAAGATGGAGGTAGGGATGAAAGAGAGCCAGAAGATGATTTGGTTTTGGTTGCTACGGTCATGCTGTTGATTCTTCATGACAAATTGTCGGGCGAGGGGCATGAGAATATGAGACCGCACTTGGAGTTTCTGAATCGGTTCTTCGCCACGAAAATGCGACGCAGCATCATCCCATCAATTGCTGCCAGTGGCACAGTCTTGGAAGTCCCCATCTCAGACTCGGATGGGATCGATGACCAAGAGAAGTGGTCGAGCGAGTACCAATTCCTCCACTCGGAGTTTCTGTACAATGATCTCCTGGTGGCCATTGCAAGCGGTCGTCCAACACTTTCGAAATACCGAGCTGGAGACTTCAAGGTTTCAAAATTGTCTGAGAAGAACCAGCGGAGTTCCAGGTTCTATTTCCCGGCTTTGATATCTAGAATCGTCAATTTCGACGGCGAAGTCAGTATCGAAGCGTTTGACGAGTGGGACGGCCGCTTAAACTGGATGCCCAGCTTTTGCCACAAGGAACCTGACAACATTTTCACCGATCTGGATGAGAGTCTTCTCGGAAGATCTGACTATGAAACGGAACCAACAAGTTGGTGGGCTGAGGAATCCCGACTTATGTCTGACATTTATCGAGACGCGGGGAAGGCATTTCTCCTCCAACGTATGCGTCTGTCATGCCAAGCGGAAAACTCCCCACTATATCTCGAAGCGCAGCGAGAAGGCAAAATCCAACTCTTCGTCTCCAGGATCCTCAGAAACCTTAGAATGCTTCCATCATCCTCGAAGTACGAAAATGCCATCCTCTGGCCTATCGGCATAATTGCTGCTGAGATTTCGGAAGCCGAGGACAGAGCATTTGTACTTTCTCGAATCCGGACACTAGAAGCTCGATTTGGAATGGAAGTGTTTCGCAAGTTTAGGATTGGGTTGCAAGACGCTTGGGGGGCGACGGACAATTTAAGTGAGGCCATGGGGGGAAACGATATGGATGGCAGCGGCTTTGTGGGAACTGGTACACTTCTTCTAGGATGAGGTTTTCATTTCACCTAGTAATTATAGTAGTAATATTTGGGCGACTGGTGTTTGAGCTAGGGTTAGTTCCAGGCCCAGGTTCAGCGAATTAGGGTACTGCTAGCTCAAGTACATACATTCTACTTTGGTAAATCATCCTACGATGAATGTTTGCAGGTGGTTGCTCTAATAATTTAGAAGGATTTCCATCATATCCACACTCCACTCTGTCATGTTCTGTAGCGACTCGAGCACTTTGCGAATCCCGTTCATTATCAACTCATCCGAAAGATTACCTACCTCAACCTTCTCGGAAGCAGCACGCATTATTTAAACCTGCGGAGCACACCTGGAGTCACAGCCCTTGACTGAAAGATCAGAGTCGACGCCATGTTCTGTTTGCTCACGCGAAGGACCATATCGAAGAGGAAAGGAGAAACCACCTTGCAAAAAATCTTCGTCTGTCATTTCATTTCATCACTGGATCAAAACCGAGCTACACAGTATTCGAGATAACCAACCAACATGAAGGCACGGCAAGTAGCCAATAACAGAGATATTGACGATCGATCCGTCGAGGATGACATGCGAGATTTCTTCGCCAAAGAAGTATCGAAAGTCGATGAAGCATCTCTCAATCACGATGACGCCGAGCTCTTCGCAAGAGTTCAGCGTGAGCTGGATAAAACCAAACCCGGAGAACGAGCTCCCATAGCAGAAATTCTGCAAGCAATCATGTATCGGGGCCAAATCCAAAAAAGCCTGCTTTACTAACTTTATGTTCCTGCAAGAACAATGTCTCGTCACCACTAAAGGGCTCGAAAAGCCAATGAACCTATATTCCTTACCCGATGATGAGATCCGAGAGGTTGCGGATGCTCTCTGTTGCTTCGATCTCCTTTCTGCCGAGAATGAGTACCCGTTCCCAACCTATTGCACATTCAACCACCTCCCTACGATCATATGGCTTTCGACACTGATAGTACGTGGAGCATTCGAGAAGAGCCTGTGGTGCTTATTCGAAAGGTTGAGCTATTCTGGAGAATTGGGAACATTAAATGTCGAAAGATTGCGGAGGGTATGGCCAGAGAATAGGATGATTAGAGTAAGTGAGGAATCTGGGCCTCCATTGGTGGTGACGGGCAAATTGACACCATTCGCATTCTGGTTGCCCCACTCATTGGTAAACAATCTCGATTTGAATCAGACCTACAAACATTTCGAAGCTGACAGTTTTGTCCCTTTCGAGGAGCTTTACAACCGCTACACTGAGCTACCAGACGGCAGCCAACAATCTTGAGAGGCTTTGTGCCAGCTTCATTGCCAAGGGCAAAAAATCGATGGAGGTGTAGGGCGGATTGAGCACAAAACCAAGAATCGTTTGAATAACGACTTGATTCGGGGTGGATTTGAGCAAGAATACCCAAGTTTCCCTATGCTACCGACGAGAAGAGACCTTTCCACCACCTTAGCCCGCCAGGCTGGGCCAAAAGAATCATCTGAAACATCCCAAACAAAGCAAACGCTTCCAGACAGACTTCCTCGTCTCCCCAATTTCCACCCCTTTACCACTCTCAGGCTCAGGCGTCTCATCCACCCGTTCCCTCCCAGCTTGATCTTGCTCCTCCTCCATATGCCCAGTATTGGCATCATGCGACCTTTCCAACTCCTTCGAATATGGCGAAGGCCACAATCTCACCGCTTTTCCATCTCCTTGATTATCGACATGAATACTATTCATCTCGGGCGACTTCTTCGTATTAGAGTCTCGTGGCTTTGGAGATTGCGTACGGACTTGTTGTGGCCGGCTTTGGATTGAGTTACGAGTCTGCACGAATGTTGGCTGAGGGACGGATTTGGCGGTTGAGAAGGTTGCTGTTGGAGAGTAGGGCGAAGGCCACAGTCTCTCGGAGGAGTCTTGGGGCTGGATTATGTCAGTACGTGACTTGGGTGTGTGTATACGAAGTGATTGCTTGGTTCGTGTTTAGGACGTACTGAGGTAGAGCCTGCCATTGCGACGCGGAAGCCGGGTCTGCACTTGTGGATTGCTACGCTATAAAGTTTCACGCAAGGCTATATAAAGTTCGGAAAGTATATCTGGAAGACAATGGGGTAGTGGGCATCCTTTTTATCTCCTCAGCAACTTTGTCTCAGCCTCACAGCCGTACCACTCTACACGACGGCTGACTTCCCGACGCACCAATCACCACACGTCTGAACGAAAATGTCAGGCAATCAGCCTTGCCCATGACGCCCATGACACCGATAAGCAGACATTAAAAATAGTCTGGGGGCCAATAATCGCTCGAAGAGGAGATGTGGAGATTCAGCTGCAGGGGTCCGAGTCGTGGCTGACGTGTGGCGCTTAGGGATGTTGAAGATCGGTGAAGCGCGCAACAGTCTACTGTCCATAAATCAATGTCTCAAAAGGTGACTTGGATGAAGGCGTTTATTGTGGGATCGGGTTTGAAATATATGGTAGCGCGTAGTTATTGCTGCTGTTCCTCAATGCCGATGGTGCTGTTGATGCTGAAGATCCCGATCCGCGTCGCCAAGATCCGGGGATAATAGTCTCGCTTCGTTTCTGTTTGTTGATCCGATGAGCTCGTTTGTTCTTCCACCAGAGCTTTGCCAGACTCCAGATGCGTTCGTTGTAGCCGTAGACCACTATTCAAGGATTAGTAACTGACAGCGCTTGTGAAATATGCTGCAAACTCACGAGCATTGGCCAGTCCGACAAATTGTGTACTCGCTTGAGCAATCACCAGACCTCGAACACGATGCCCAGATAACTCCACAAAGCGGTTCGCTATTCCGGGGATCCAGAGTATGACATATGCGATAGGATAGGCGTTCAATAGAAGCAGCTTCTGGACATGTATCTCCTTCGACCAGAAAGTCTCTGTCGAAGGAGCAGCGACTTCAATTGTCGTTGAAACATTCGGAGGCGGTGGCCGTCGAACAATGGCAAGCGGATCCCGGGTTTTCAACAGCGGTGATCTCTCAGTCATTTCGTTGGGCCTCGATTGTGATGATGCATTTGCGGGATCTGAGTTAAAGTTCTGCTTGATGATCTTCAATGGGGATGGAGGTGGCGAGTCTGTGCTTTTGGTACTGTTTCGTCGTGACGGAGCTAAGTCAAAGTATTCCATCTCACTAGAAGGGATTTGAACATCCCACCAAGCATCGAAAGGTTCGTCCACAATTTCAAATTCTTCATACACTTCTATGCCGCTAAGATTCGAGCCGCCTGATGATCCGGACATTTGCTCTGAGTCGTTCGTATTTTTGTTTGGAGATGTGCCAGCGCGAAGGGAAGCGAAGTGACGATGAATATAGATGAAGAGGTAGGCATATAAGCAGATCGTCAAGAAGATGATGGTGAGGCGCCAGTTGTGTCCAAGTGCATAGCGAAGTATCGTCGGCTTTGGGCTGAGCCAACACCAATTCCCACTGACCGGTCTATACGCATCCATCCAGAGCCCAGTCGTACCTATCCAATTGTTAGAACAACTTCGAGTCAATCTTGATGAAAGATACCGTACTTGTAGCCATTGGCACAATCCAAATGCAGCAAGTGATGACTGTCGCTATGGTTATGAATAAAATCGTAAAGTCGGTAGCCTGCTATCGACAGTTTAATGTCTGATAATTCCGAAAGTCACAGAAGCCAACCTGAACTGTAAGCTGACCGAACCATCCATTGATGGTGCATGCTGAGCCTTTCGGGATGCTCTTGTGGACCATGGCAT
The DNA here is from genome assembly GCA_026120085.1 of Cadophora luteo-olivacea. NCBI lineage: Eukaryota > Fungi > Ascomycota > Leotiomycetes > Helotiales > Ploettnerulaceae > Cadophora > Cadophora luteo-olivacea. Next base: position 47,267 of record JALRMC010000080.1, read on the forward strand.
AAGTCCCGGATATGCTGTTGTTCAAAGCATTGAAGAAGTCTATGGAGAACAGGTTAATGACATGCTTAATAGAATTGCCTAATTGCTCACCTGCACCAGCGAGATTCATGATCAGTGTATGTCTGTAATGTTTCTGTGGCGGAAGAATCAAATAGCAGACGAATACTGAGCCAGCAGCAAACATGGAAAGATAGCTTCCCACTAAAGTGGGGATGGCCACTGCAAGGTCGAGCATCTTGAAGAGTTGAGTTCGATCGGAAAGAGTTTGTAATCAAATGCACCTGGAGGGAGTGCACACACATATATCGATTCACCCATGACGAACAGAGAGACCATTGGAGCGTAGGAGCTATACACAAAGCCATTGCCACATATCAGTAGGAGCCTCCAACATCTCACCCGTTTAAGCATTGATATGATGTCGTTGGTGAACTCTCACCATGCCACGAACCTATGAACAGTGCTCCTTAAAACCTAAGCTCTAGACTCAAACCTTTTCGCAAAATTAGATTAAAGTTCGACTTGGCATGAGCTGTGCGGTCAACAAAAGATTTGGACAGGAAACGCGGGGTAAAGTTTGTTCTGTTCTGAGGTGGGTCTGAACCGCCCCAAGTTTCATGGCTCCGATCCAGACCTCGGACGGAATGGTGAAACAGATGCGAACATGCCCGGGGATTATTAAACTTCTCCCGTAGGATACTTCCCGAGTCGGCGAGGTGCGACATCAGACAGGACTTTAAATTGTGAACAAATGTCCTGGTGGAAGAAGAGCCCGGAGCAACGCATGGACCACAACGATGCTACACCACACGAGTCCATAGATAGAGCGACCTTATCTGTAAGAGCTAGTCTGATGATCTCGAGTCTGGATTCGCTGTGATACAAGATGCGTACAGGCAGGTAACAGTCTTCGCTACTCAGGCCCAAAGTTGCTGAAATTTCGAGTATCCTCTTCTGCGCACTATACATCGCCAGAGCGTGTAGATCGCAACCCCGAATACAACAAAGGTTATCAGATTGACGAGATATCCGAGGAGACTAGTCGCTGGTAGTGTTATGATGGTTTTGAGTATGCTAGGCTTCTGGAGTGTTACCGTGTTAGTTTTCCGTGGGAGGGTTTGAAAGACCGATTGTACATACCTCACAAGCGACCAGCACGGTCCTCGATTCTCCTAGGATATTTCCATCGACATCGACGGCCGCGGCTTTCACGTACTTCCACCTTTGGCAGTCGACCTTGACCCGAGTCTCGAAACCCGCTTTCTCTACTTTCACGACCTGATCCGCGCCAAGTTCAACTCCCGCTTCATTCAAGCCCTTCAGGGCCCATTCCTTCACTTCCGTCGCCCCGTTCCAACCAACATAAACCTCGCCATCCACGCTTTCAACTTTCGGCTTCGTACTCGGTCTACCAACCCAAGAATACTTCAATACTTTATATGTCTGCACTGCACCCGTATTGAAGAACTTTTGACTTCCAATATGGACATCGCAGAGCACCTCTCCTTCGGCGCTGAACTCAGTCCAAGCAGCATTGTAACCATACCCAATGAGAACATTGCCGCTAGGAAGCGTTTGCAAAGATCCTTGAGAGCCGCTGATAATTCTGCGTGGGTTGACATATGTTGTCTTCAGCGTAGCTGTCATGGCCTTGAGATCGAGTTCGATATGTACACCTCGCGAGTGATCAACTGTAGGCTTGAGATGATAGCGCGCGCCATTATCAAACAGTGTGATACCAGAATGGTCAGCTGTCCAATGTGCATCGTGTTGCCAGCCAAATTTCGTAGCTTTGCCGTCAGAGAGATCCTTGAAGGAATTTCGACGTCCACCTAATTCCCAGAGGATGGAACCATTTCTACCCGAGATGTACATTAAACACTGGTAGTACCGAGATGATATGAGGTAGTTGCCTTGAGCATCTTTGTCGATGCTGTTGATGTGGAAGAAATCATAACCGCTGTACATGTTTCTACCCATTGAGCCTGCGGGGAAATCGGACTTGTTGATGTCAACGTGATCGTAGGCGTGCCATTCGAAAAGCACTTCGCTGGTTTCTATGTTGATCTCTTGGAAGACGGAATCCCAGATGTATCCTTGAGGTGCGAGACCAGCTCCCCAGTCGCCTTTCTCATAGCGATACTGTGTGAGGAGCGCTGTTCCTTGTTTCGTGATGGTAAACTCGTGGAAGTCACCTAGTCGATGGTTGCCAGCAGTGAAATTGTAGACTTGTTTGTAAGATGCGTCAAGCTGGGCTCAGGTTAATCTTTGCTCTGAGCCTAAGACAGGAGACTCACCATGATGTAAGTGCCTTCCCCATGTCCACGAGAGTCATCGCCTTTCCAGAATGTTAAGTAGTCGTTTCCCTTGTATTGTTGAACAGCAAGATTGAAAGTCTCCCCATAGCTAGGATCCATCCACACCAAGTTTCCTTGTGTATCATGGATCATCGGACTCTTCCACTCACGGTCCAATTTGTCTCCGCGCAAGCTAGTCATGATGTACAATCCATCCTCACACTTTGGATCTGACTGCTGGACATTATGACGAGGTGAATTCAGGCAGGGCTCGGTGATGTATGAACGATGAGGATACGCTCCATATTTACCCTGATCAAAAGCTTTGGACTTGAACAAGGTCTCGCTCTCAGCTATCACCACCGAGAGAAGAAGCACAATCAGAATCAAATGCATGCTGCACATGACCCGTGCCAAGCCTCAGAAACAGGGAATATCGAGCAGTTGACCTGCGAAAGCTGACTGTGTAGTATCAGAAAGACATAGTCTACAATATCAATCACAGCTGGACGTTCTGCGAGTATTGACTATGTATCATGATGAAAAAATGAGGATGAGCGTCGAATCCTGCTGTTGAGGCTCTCCTGATGGTGGACGCGCCATGCTTTTAATGCTGCACACTCCCTGTGGGGATCATCCGAAATTAGACAAATGACTTGGATACCAAGCCCACTAAAACACGCGGCAGCGCCCCTGGCGAGATATGTAGATCGCGAGTTGTCCCTAGACAAATGGACGAGTATATTCAGATCCAGATCACATTAGCTAGGTAAGAGGTTCATCACAATACGACAGGAGAAGTCTTAGCTTAAAAAAAAAAGTCGCCTGCCGAAATCTATATCTACAAGAAAGTAGAGTTCGAAGAGACGTTGAAGTTGCTAAAAGGCATGTCATAAATTGTTTAGGCATCTCATCATCTGCGTCATTACAGTAAGGCCAAGGTATGGTCTTCTCTGATTTTCCCACTGATACCCAAAGGTGCTTCTCCACCAACAACAGCTGGACCTCTAGCAAATACCTGCAGTGGATTAGCCACATTCAAAGAATAGCGCATGGTTACTTACATCTCCTGCAGAAGCTGTGTCTGTCGTCTTGTGTTGCTTGTTGTCCCTGAAAAAGAGCTCGACGCTGGTGACAGGAGCCCCGAAATGCGATTGCGTTTCAGGGTCACTACCGACCCGATAATCGTAAAGACCTGTTTGTGTTACAGCTCCAGCTACCTTCGCGGACGTGAGAGCATATATTATGCGAGATCCAGTGTAAATTCTCAAATCTGACAGCATCTGGGAACTCAATGGAGTACTTTTGATACCTGCTTGCTCAGAAACATATATCAAACGCAATTTTCCTGGAGTAGTCCCTATTGCCGGTCGAAGAGAGTCGTACATGCGGGAGAACATGGATGCAAGTGGCATGACACCATCTTGTACCAGCGCTCTGGTTTGGAACCAGTGAACAATGTTGTATAGTGATGTGTTCAACTTGCCCGCCGTTTCTGCGTGTGTCTTGGCAAGAGTGCCTGCTGATGCCACAATAATGGTTGGAGCAACGCCTTGAGTTGCCAAAACCAGGTCAGTGCTATCTCCAGCGACGGAGTTCAAAGCAACAGAGGCATTTGAGTAGAGCGCTGAAAGTGTCAAGACAAGAGGATACATCGTTGAGAATGAGTCCACTGGGAGGAACAGGTCGGCATGAGTAATTCGCTGTGTTGTGGGAACGGAAGTCAATTGACCTGCGATTCCAGCAATTATGTTGGCATGAGTGAACTCGGTCAGTTCTCCAGATGGCCAGAAAGCCAAAACCTTCTTGGGTACTGATTTTTTGTCGACAGCCGGTAGTTCTGTTCCTGCATTCGGCTCCTGGTCCTGGATTATTTCTGACCATGTAGATACGTTGATAGCACCTCCAGTGCCCTTAGGTACTTCATTCCAGTCCATATGCCTACTTCCTTCATCGACCACCCAAATGAGCTGTTCGAGAGCAGGATAGCTCTTGGTTATGACATCATAGGGAAATGACCCGACTGCAGCTACGACAGTATCCACCTTAGCCTTGTGCAGCAAGGATATGATCCTCTCGATAGGTTGGTCGTAGGGCACCAGTGTGACGGTCAAGTCGTAAAAGGCACATGCAAATAGTGTTGCTAGGAACTCGATGGAGTTTGGCAGGTAGATCGCAACATTCCTTCCACCGGCCTGCTTGATATTTTGTCCAATGAGGTTGATTTGTCGGGTGACATCAGCTGTGATAGACTGTCAGCGCCCTAGGTAGCTTCAATTACTGGCTAGCACACATACCCAGATCATGTTCAACGACTTGCTCAGAGCCCAATACTGTCAACAGTCTTCCTACTTCACCGGTCTCCTTTCCTTCTCGGTCCAGACCGCCGGCTGCAACCCTTCTCCAGATATCCCTAAGATCTCCATCTCGGCCTCTTGCCCATTTCGAGTCTCCCGGATCTTTAACATTCAGTCCGGAGTTCAAAGGAATACCATGAGGCGCAGAGTGGGATCTGTAAACGGCGGATTCTCCTTCTTGTCGAACTGGAGAGGCTTGTGCCTGCCTTGCCAGAAGCATAGGGTGGGCATCTGGATCGCGAGCTGTAAACACTTGGTAGATGAAGGCCGATAAGACGACCGCGAAGAGGGCTGAAGAGTAGATATCCCATTCTCCGAGGATGCTTGTGACGGTCTCGTCCAGCTTCATCATTAGATTGTCAAAACCCATGATGACAGATTAGAATGCTCAGTTCGTTAAAGATTTCTTCATTGACGTTGCACGAAAGTCGATATATGTTTTGTTTACAAAGAAACATCTCCTGTCAGTGAGGTCAGGTCGAGGCTGACACGTAAAGATGGCGGGGCGGTGCAGCCGATGTGGAACCGGCACTAGTGACCGGAGCTGGAGGCGACAGGGATTCTCAGTGCCACGATTTTAAGGTACAAGGTCCGAGCCCGTCACCTCAATGAATTTGGTCGGCTTCAAATCGAATCAAAACAATCACCAACACCACGACAAGACGACAGCAACCAGTTCCCCGACGAGGCTCCAGCTCTCGACGATGAGTTGATAGGACGATTTCGTGACTACGATACTTCTACTAACCTATAGCTACTAACGGGAGAGAAGAAGCACAGGGCACAAGCCGAGTTAACGAGGTACGCTGCTTGGGGCTTTGTTGACTTTGGGCACAACAGACAGAGCTGACAATAGCACAGCTCAAGCTGCAAACGAGATAACCATAGCTCGCCATCAGCAATGTCTACACCGTTGCGCCCGTCCACGCCAGTCGCGCAATCCACACCCTCAAGCTCAACACCGGCAACCGGCACATGGAGGCACCCAAAGTTGGATGAGATTGTGAGACGCCAGAATGCCTCGAACTTCACCGCAGCAAATGTCAAGAAGATCGCGTATAACACTGCAGGGCTAGCAGTCATCTTCTTTCTAGGGAAGATGTTGTGGCACTTGTATGCAGATCCTCTCCCACTGAATTATCAATTACTCACACCCATCAGTCTCCCAGGACTGTTCCTTCCTGGCAAGGTCTTTGCATACGCGGACTGGGTCTACTACATCATTCAGCTCGTGTTTGTGTTCAACATTATGATGGCCTGCACACCACTTGTACGGACGACGGACGACATTACGGATATTGCCCTCACGCCTGCTCAACGAAAGCTTCTGGGACTCCCACCAAGCTCTGCGCCTCCTACGCCTGGCTCGCAATATGTTACTCCACCGAGATACGCAAGGACTACACCCGTGGGAGGTTCGCCGGGTGCTAGGGGAAATTATTCGGGTTCGCCATTGTCGGGCAAGGGAAGTCCAAATGCTAGTACAACAGGCTTGCCATTCTCTCCCAATTCAAGCCCATTGTTGCAGAAGGCGATGGGTGGTGGAATGAATGGGACAAGAAGGGCATCATATGGTTCACCAAGTCCTCTTGGTCCATCGTTGTCAAGGGTCGGATCAGAGACTCCAGGCTCGCCTAGTCCTGCTTCAAAATCTGGTGGTCTTGGACTGAATAGCAAGTGGCTATACGATAAGGGACGCAGGAACTCGGGAAGCTCTAGGCTGTATTCATAGATGGAAGAGGACGTAGAGTTTTGTATTATTGAGCAGATACCCATATACCAGGCTTGGCGAGCTGCATTAATTCGTAACAATGAATTCACCCATGAATAATCCAAAACAATCCATTCACGGCACTCTACTCGTGCCCATCAATGAGTCTTTGTCTATCAGCTATGAGCCGTAGTCAAAGACTGGGTCTAGTTGTACCCAGTACTCTACTCCTTCGCATTTCACGTGGTGATTAGATCCGAGACAATCAAATCAACCGACAAGCATCCAGAACTTGGAGCTCTCCAGCTGCTCGCAACCACCTCCCCCTCTCCTTGATAATACACACAACACTTGATGATTCGCGCAATTCAGAATGGGGGCCTCCGACTCGAAGCTCGTATTCAAGAAGGGCATCTTTAGACTTTCGGAGGACAAAGTCATCCCCGCTGATGATCCATACTGGGCATCTGTAAGCCAGCCATTCATTCAGCCTTGCCTTCCCATCTCATAGTACTGACTGTCTTCTCCGCAACAGTTCTGGGAGCTCCCAGAGTCCACCGAAGACATATTCAGTCTCTTCTCACCTAATGACATCCGACGGACGCGCGATACGGCCCTAGAGAACTTAGAGACGCTGGTCCTTGCGGTCACAAGCCGCCTCTTTATACTACGACACCACCCTTCATTTCCAGATCCTGAGCTTGCACCAGAAAGAGATGCGCTGAACTGTATACGAATCCTCACGCGGATCTTACCATATGTGTACGAGGCAGAACAACTGCAGGCATGGGAGGATAAGTTCTTTTGGGGCGTAAGAAGGAAGCGCACACGGTACCTAGATATTAAGCCGGAAGAACAGGCGGATGAATGGCTGACCAGAATCTAGGAAAGCTTCGCTGGCTCGAGATGTCCTCTTCGATGAATCGCAGGAAGAGCTTGCGAAGATCGAGGCCGCGGGTGAGGAATTCGAGGAAGTAAAGCCGCTCGCCGAGGAGCTGATAGACACGCTGATCGACCTACTCTTCTTTGCCGACTTCACGCTTCCCAGGCCGCCGAATACGAAGAACAAAGTCACGTATGCGATATGGCAGAGTGGTGTTGGGTGCAATACGTCGATTGGGACGAGTAAGGAGTTCGAGAGTAATAGGACGGAGATATTGAGATTGCTTTTGACCTTGACCAGTCAGAGCATGTATATGTCTGCCAATCTGCTCCCGGTTCAAGGTGTCAAGGCGATCAGCTATATTGTCACTTGTCCGGATAAGCAGGTGGTTCTGTCTGTGCTTTGCTCTTTGCTAAATACCGTAAGTCAAGCAGTTCAGGGAAGGGGGGCAAGAACTAACGTTTACAGACCTTGAAGTACAATCCAGCTTCTTGGCGAGTTCCATACAATGTGCAAGTCTTCAAGGATCCGAAAGCTATATTGGTCACCTATGCACTCCAGGTCCGTTTGTCTAAGCATTTGGGTAGCGAATGTCGGCTAATAAATGTAGTTTCTCTTGGTAATCCTTCTCTATCCAATACCAGAAACAGATCCGGCCCACGCAAAGAAGAGTAAGCTGTCTAGATCCAGAGACTGCATAGACAAACCGCTAATTCGATTCAGATTACTTCCGACATTTCCTTGGCCGTCTACATAGACCTCAAGATTTCCAATTCATCGTCGATGGAATGACAAGAATCCTCAACCAACCGCTCACTGCCAGCACTTCCTACATCCCAGGGAACCAGCAGTCTTCGAAGTGCACTTCCGAGATGATCATGCTCTTCTGGGAGATCACTCAATGCAACAAGCGATTCCGCTCCTTTATCATCGATACCGGTCGATCACATGATTTCCTCGTCTTGATCCTCTTTTATGCTATAGAGTACAAGCTAGATGCTTCGAAGCAGGGAGTCGTCCGAATGTGTGTTTTCCTATTACAGACCCTGAGTGTGGAGCCGAACTTTGGAAAGAACCTCAACAAGAGATTCGAGGCTCAAGAGACACTACCACCTACCATCCGACTGCAGAATTTCAACGGAACTTATGCAGATTTCCTCATCCATGTAAGTACATCTTTGTCCGAAGAAATAACCACCCGCTGACAGTCTAGTCAATCTACAACATAATTACAACAAGCCAAGGGAAGCTTACTGCAATATACCCAGCTTTACTCGCCGTCATCAACAACATCGCTGCATACTTGGAAAACCTGAGTGCATCGACTTCTTCGAAACTTCTCCAACTTTTCTCTTCCATGTCTTCGCCCAGCTTCTTGCTGGCGAACGAGGGCAACCATAATTTGCTTCAGTCATTGCTCGAGAGCATGAATGCTATTATTGAGCACCAATTTATCAGTAAGTGTTTGCATCTCTCGTATCAATTCCACTATATTCATAACCATTGGCCTCCAAGACTCATCATTTGGCAATGAGCTTGGACAGAATTGTCTTTCCTTTGGAGACTAGTATGACGCCAAAGGGGCTGAGTCTCGGCGTATGAGAAAATTGACTTTCCTGGAAAGATTATGTTGTGTTACTTGGTAGAGTGAGTGCTGATAACTTTATCAGAAAACCCAAATTTCGTCTATGCGGTTTTGCGAAACCATAAGAGATTCGAAGGTAAGCAAACAATGAAAGTGATCGGCTTCGGTAGCTGACTGGTATAGCACTTCGAACGTTCACACTTGAGAGCGGTCAGGAAGAGATCGAGCGCCGGAATCGACGCAGAAAGGAACGACAGACAGATCCAAATGATCTGGCAGAAAGCCGAAGAGGGTCTGTGGATAGTCTTCGAAGTCCCTCAATTAGCCAACCTCATGCACCAACGCTCAGCGATGTGCCTGAAGATGGAACATTCGCCATTGGAGATGACGACGATGAGGATACCGATGATGATAACCGCCCCACTCCAGCAGAGTCAACACCTACCGAGCAGCCATCAAGAGCTTCATCGGTTTCATCAAGTATAGACGATGCTGTTCCAACTCAATTAAGAGGAATGTCGGAGAAAGCGAGAGGAAAGATGCCAGGTAGGTTCTCTATTCTGTTATTGTTCAGGTCGCTAATTTCGACACAGCTGGCATGCCAACCTTCTCGCGTGCAAACAGCACAACGAGCCTGAACAGCTACTCCACAGCAGCTTTCTCCATTCATGGCGCTTTCGAGCCCACACCAGATTGGATCGAGTCATGGCTTACTGAACTTCCTCTTCACACAATTCTCACGATCATCGACCAACTCGCACCACTTCTCCCAACACAACGCTCGCCCACCGATACCCCCTCAACCTCCATCATACGTACAATTCAGACAGCCAAGATCACCGGCGTTGATACCTCACCCATCCGCATCCAATACTTTGAATGGTCGCCCCTTTCTCTCGGCTGGTACGAATCACTACTCTGGTCCTTCGTCTTCACCAGTGAGATGCAAGTCCAGAAAGGTACAGTCGGCGTCTGGAACGGGACAGCCATTAAGCTTTTTCGCGTCGAGACCGTCGCACCTAGCGGGCCTACACTGAGCTCCCCCCGTGGAGCTGTGGATGCAGTAGGAAGCAACATCGTGAGTCGTATTGGCAGTATCAACTTGAGAGGTGTGGCTGGTGGAGGACAAGGAACGGACGCGCAGGCGGGTGGCGGTGGCGATGCGAGAGCAGAGAGACCTTTGCTGGCGAGAACAGGCACGGGAAATGGGGAACGGCCCGGGTTGATTAGGGGAGCTATTGTCTAGACATGTGAATATGCATATGTTTGAAAAGTCAGATACCTCGAGAAAGGAAGGGAAGCGAAGATCTAGGCTAGGCCAGCATGGCAAGAGTCATGCTTGAGTAGTTCGAGTTGTACAGCAGTACAGATACAGACCGAGATACACAAGCGAAGCGAGCAAGGCGTAAAGGTACCCAGGATCAGTCAGTTGGAAGTAGACAATTTCAAGTACCTTCCATGCATTGCCATTACTATCTTCCACACTGCTCATTTTCTGTTGAATCATTCTTGCACTTTTACCAGAACTAAGAGATTTTTTTACAAGTCATCCTGACTATGCTCCCTTTAACCCAGTACAGAGTAATTCCCAGCAAAGATGGGCCTGCGCCACATCTACCTAAACGGTACCTAGGCAGATCTTTCCCCCTTCAACCTCAGGCCTCGTGTCCCTCCATGCACCTCTCATCCCAGTTTCAAGTTTTCCATCAGTCTGGGCATGTCAATCACTCCTCGGTATCGCAGCTCATCCAATCCCCATCATCTCTATCAAGCCACTTCTCTCCCTTCATCCCTTCCAAGTCGCATTCAATCGTGGCTGTGCAAAATTCTAGTCTTCTGGACCTTCCAGATCGGCGATGATCGTTTCCGGTTGGAGATTGAGACATGCAGGGACAGCGTGGTGAGCAGGGATTGAGACGGGCTAGAGAAGGGTAAATGGAGCTTACGAGCTCACGCCACACTTTGCGAAGAAACAGGGATGGGGTCAAGCCACAGGAGCTGTTATGGACGGGGGATTGCGCTGTATTAAATTCTGATCTGATCTGATCTGATTCTATTTCTATTCTATCCATGTCTCGGAATTTTGTCTTGAGCAGCTGCTGTTAACATTTGTGCGATCTTTGGTTTATGTATGAATTTATTTATACACTGTGTCGGCTGATTCTGTTCCTCGTCTGAAGAAGGCGCTTGAGAGGAGTGAAACACAGGGCTGAGAAATTTTGAGGGTTGAGAGAAGGCTGTGGGAGAGCGCGATCTCGATAGGAAAGATGGAGAATAGCGTCGCCAGTCTACATGCTGCTGAGAGCGAGGAGGTGAAGCCGTATAAGATACATGTGAGTCTCTTCTCCTCCCTTTACTTGTCTTCGGGTCGCTCGAGGGCCAGCGCAACTTGCGCCGGAACTACAGCTAATGGCGCATCGCATCAGGTGTCGTCCAAATATTTGGACCTGACGAAGAAGAAACTCGAATTGACGAGGTTGCCGCATGAGGTTTTGCTTCCTAGAGAGAGGGAATGGGAGCTTGGGACGCCGAAAAGTGAGATTGAGCCGTTGATTGACTTTTGGTGAGTGTAATCCAGATTTTGTGAGGTGGGCGACGGAGGTATCTCCTGTATGCGCCTCGACCTGCATCGTCCACCCCGCTTGAGTTCGAGATCTGGGGATCGACTTCTTGGAATAGTAATTCCTGGGGAGGATTGGAGAGACAGACTGACAATTCCACAGGTTAGAGCACTACACCTGGCGCCAACGCGAAACCCATCTCAACACCACCCTCCCCCAATACCGCACCGCGCTCTCCCTCCCGACAACCCCTCCTTCACCACCTCTCCGGATCCATTTCCTACACCTCAAATCCCCACACAAACATGCCCTTCCCCTCCTCCTCATCCCAACTTTCCCCTTGACAAACCTCTCCCTGACACCCCTCTTCGCACCCCTCACCTCCCCCACCTCACCAACATCCACCCAACCATTCACGCTCATCGTCCCCTCCCTCCCAGGCCTCGGCTTCAGCGACGCCTTCCAAACACCCGCGACCTCATCCTCATCCCTCGAAAACACAGCCGCACTATGCGATGCCCTGATGAAGAGGCTCGGCTACAGCTATTACCTAGCCAGCGCGACAGGTTCGGGAGTTGAGAGTCCCGCGGGAATAGATTACCATTTGTTGAGGATACTAGGAGATAAGTATAGGGATAGCTGTCTGGGAATCCATGTCGTGGAGCCGTGCGTGAAAGCGCCGACGTTGAGGGAGCGGCCCGGGGAATGGATGAGGTTTGCGGTTGCGAGGTTTTTTCATGGGAATATGTTTGGGTATGAGAGGGCTGATTTCCTGGCGTTGAAGGCGGAGGAGACGAGGGTGCGAGAACAGAAGTCCAGAACGAAATCGAGATCAAGACGACTTTTGAGCGGTTCGGGTGGAGGTGGTGAGAGGAGACCGCTCCTTGCAGGAGAAAGTCGACGACGAAGTAGGCCTGGCTCTGGACACAGAGCAATTGGTATTCTCGGCCTCAGAGAACCAAACACCTTCGCTTATGCCCTCTGCGATTCTCCTGTCGGACTACTCAGTCTCGTGCTCAGTGCGCTGCGGAGGAGAAGTCCCAACCATATGCTCACGCATACCGAGATCATCGATGTCACGCAGCTGGCATGGTTACCTGGTCCGGAAGCTGGTGCCAGATTCTGGGCCGCGGCGTTGGAGGAGGTTGAGGGTTGGGAGCATGCATCGTTATCGAGAATTGACGGTGAATCGGAAGACGGAAAAGCAGAGAAGAAGGCTAAGAGTAATGTTGCCGTAACGGTCTTCTCTTCTGATGGCTGTGATGGGCCTTCGTATGTCTGTCCTGCGTGGGCGTCCGCGCACCACACGGTCCTGTTCTCGCAACGTGTCTCGGGGAGACCGGGTATTGCGCCGTGGGAGAGTGTTGATGTGCTGATTGAGGGGATAAGAGGTTTGGCGAGGGAGGTGGAGAGGGTTGATCCGAGGTTGAGGATTAGAGCGCTCGAGGAGATTGTGGTGTTTGACGAGCCAATAATCGAGGCCGATGTGGAAGATGAGAGTGAGAGGGAAAGGGAAAGTGTGGATTATAGTGCTTGGAGTGGTGAGGGGGGGAGTGAAGAAGGTGGAGAGGGGCATGGGATGCAGCTTGATGTTGAGAGCCCGGATACGGTCGTCGCTGTTGATATGCGGAGGGAGGGATAGAAGTACGGCGTGAGGAGACGAAACGGAAGAAGAGAAGAACGTAGCATGTGTTACGAGATGCGATTTGAGATACCACCAGCCTGGAGTTTTTGCTTCTACCCTGGATTTGGATTTGGATATGATCTGGCAAGAAGAATATACACGCATGGAAAGAGACATTTAACAGCAATGAGTAGATAATTAAAAACAGACAGATATCCCCTCTCTAGTCCCCGTAAATCTGATCAGTATACGGCATAGATCTAGAAGAAACAGGTAGAAGTACTCGCATTCCCTTTTTCTCGCTTGAGAATGGGACGGCGAAATATCATCACCAAAGATCCAGGAACCAACAAGAGATATAATGAGAAAACGATGACAGACCAGTGCCACCAAAGAGCAGAGAAATGGTCGAGGAAAAGAAATAGCAGGGCGAGTGGAAAAGCATAGTTGTACTTTCATTTCCCTGTTCTCGTTATGACATCATTGATGCCCAAGCACATGTCACCCATGTCTTCGTGTCTCACATGCAGGTATTTCTTCGTTACCGAATTGTAAGATTGTCTTACCAACATACTTGGGAAGCAAGGAAGTAATACCTGGTCCATCACCGGTATGTACCCTCTGATCAAATCCAGTTTTGCAATTCATGACAAATATAAATATCACGTGACACTCAGAAGCTGAGTGTTGAACTGGTCTCGTCCGGCAGCTCATAGACGGACTCGGACCTGGAACGCGAAGATAGCATCAATTGTTGCTAGGAGGACTGAAGCTTCTGTCTCGAGCTTTCGTGCTGTCACTCGAGTGTCCTTAGCAAGTGTTTTGACGACGAGAAACTGTTCAAGTTGGCAACACTTTCAAGTTTTGGCAATACTGCGTCTGACGAATCCTTGAAATAGGTCATAGCAGTGGCTCTCAACCGATCTACTAATATCTTCGTCTGTACGGCCTCAGGTCTTTTCTTTCAGCAGAGTTTCACTGGCACAAATGCAAATGATTACATCAAGGCCCCTTCACAGACCTAACGAGGAGCGTCTGTTGAATATTTCACGGAACGTGGTTGGAAGATTACATGGTGGGAAAATGTGAATAAACGATAGGTGAATGGTTGATGTATTATTCGACGGAGTTTGGTTCATTGAAGGGCGTTCACGAGTGGAGAAGGAAAATTGAAATTAGTTCAACTCTATAGATTCTTTCGCTAGGCGGGAATTCATTAGTAACAAAGATTGATTCTGACCTTCACGTGTTGATTAAAAGATTCTTGTTCTTGTTGTAGAAAGACAAAGAACCTCTGTATCGTGGCGCTTGGCCCCTGCTTGCTTCGCTTAACATTGGTTTTCATGTCAACAAACCACCAAAGTAATCGTCTACTGTCAAAGCTAACACCGCCATGACTTTATCTGGTCCGTCAAATACCGGCAAAGACTCGTCAGCAGTATTCCCACAAGTGCTTACCGACATTCGGCTTTCCACTTCTGGCAATTTTACGATATTCTTACTCGCGTTTCGGAGCCCTATAGAAGATCACCTCCGTGACCGAAGCAATTCAGTCTCACTTTCACGGCATACTCCCAAGCCGATCTCCACCTTGCCAATCAACATCCCAGATACCCCAAGACGGATTTCTCCAGATCACGAGACTCCTGACACCCTTGCTTCGCCTTGCTGACATCCCCTATTCCCTAAGCGAGACATTTACGTAGCGATCGCCAACCACTTCGTATTTTCCCTCGTCATCAGCCTCACTGCTTACCCTGTTGTTGACCACTCGATCTATAACATAAATTAGCTTGCACATATCAAGCGATTTTATAGGTCAGTTACCAGAAACGACCATATCAAGCGCTGGGTGGCGGTAGAGATTTTGGGTAATTCTGGATACGAGTTGTTACATCTGGTCACAAGTATCATTGTATTGATTCTATTTTGGACGGCGTCTGACGTAGAGTGAGCATGGCTCATTGTGATGCTGGTTATGATTTAGGGGAATGGAGTTCAGTGAGATTTGATTCCGTAAGTTGTCAAGTAAGGGGATGGAAAGGATATAAGAAGAGCTGCATGTCACCGTTTGAGGTTCTATCATCCAGCAAGACATCGAAACCACAACACAACGTACAAACAACCTATAAACACAACATCCTTCACCAATATACCAACAACATTTTCTTGCTAGATTCCACCAACAAATCAAGAACCCAAATACCAAAATGCGTTTCTCAGCCACAACCACCACCACCTCCCTCCTCACCCTCCTCCTCTCCAGCACTACTTCCGCAGCCCCCGCTCCCCAAACAACCGTCACACCCGGCGCACCCACACCCTGGTCCGTAACCGATTTCAAACTCGGCTGTTCCCCCGCCGGCTGCACCTACGACTTCTGCATCAGCGGACCCTTCACAGGCGGCGTCGGACCCGCCTTCTCAACCACATGTTCCGGATCGGACTTGCAGGACAAGATGGTGCCTTGCGCCAAGCCTGAGATCTCAGCCAATCTGGTCGCGACGCAAGAAGGGCTTGTGTTGCAGGTGGATAGGTTTGAGCCGCAGAGTAATGGCGATATTGCTGTTATGTCGGGGAATGCGACGGCGGCGGAGAGTGGAGAGCCTGCATACGAGAATTTTACGATTGAGGCGAAGTCGTATGGTGTTATTATCTCTTAGGAAGCATAGGAAAGGATACAACTGGAATGGAATGGATAGATTTTTTTGTCGAGTTTGGATTTAGAGGGTGATGTTATGATTTGCATTCCATAGAAGTGAATGAAATAGCTTTCGGCAACTAACCCAACGCGCTCCGGAATTGCGATTTTTGAACTCCCATCATGTAACCAAACAAGCAAAACCCCAACATCAGTTGATGATGCCATGATGGTCGAGTCGCCTAGCGTTTCGGCCTGTTGGCGAGATTGTGAAGATGTAGTAGGTCTCGTGCGGGTTTACTTTGTATACTCCGGGATTTTGCGAACTTCGAAAGGAATGCGCGGATGTTAATATTGATTCGTCGGTATTCGCAGAAGTTCATATCTTTTTGCCTTTTTTCGTATCATGTAAATGACTCTGATTTTCTTTTTTAAACTGCTGCTTGAATGGCCTCAGCTGCAATTTCTTTTGGAATTATTCTGTTGTTTTGCCGATGTATTTGTTTTAGTGAGGTTTGACTTAAGCGAGTCGAGGCGTTCTGGCACACCGTCACATAGACTCGGTGGTCGAGCTTGACACGGAAAACAGCAGATTGAGCAAGAGACAAAGACCATGGAGATATGGCTCAATTGAAGACAACCATTTCTAACAAATAATTCCAGCCACATCCTGCGAGTGTGGTGGTAGGTTTGAAATATACGAGTTATCTGGAAGCTACGTTGGTCAAAGCATCTGGCGTGAGGGTCGACGACAAAAAAGGAGCCCGAACTTCCGAAAGGCCTGAAGTGGGCGAGAATTGATACCCACCGGTCCGTCTGACCAATGATGAGACCGTCGGCCAAGTAAAGGGTGCGCTCCAGACGAGAAACCAATCTCCACCGGGATTTTGTATCTTTTCATGGCCCGCTCCAAGCCAGTAATCCAACTCATCTACATTCAATGTATCCTTGTCATCTGAATCATCATATTCCGACCTCGTACTATCAGCATGATCCTGGGCTGGGATTTCAATAACAATTTTTTCGAGAGTTCGCGCTGCATCTGGCACAAGGCATTGTAGAGGTGCATTGATATCAGGGGTCGGCACTCGATGGCTCGGACCAGGTTCCAAACATAATTTTAAAAAGGATGCCTGAGCTCGGAAACAGATCGTCTTGAGATTGCTGCTCGATGTAATCTTATGCCCTCGGAGCTGTATTAAAGCGCCTTCTTTGCTCGCAGCAACTTTAATATGGTAAAAGTCTTCTAGGTCGATAACGAGGTGCTGGATGGCGAGGCGACCTATTCTTTTCTTCGCATTCAGAGACGAGGCGCAGTCTTGGTTTCTGATGAGGAAGGTCCTCCGCTCTTTCTTGTCCCAAGCTGCGAGGGATTGTTGGTGGAGGATTTGATGGCTTTTCCTTGGCGATTTTGCTAGATCTGCAAGCGCTAGGCAGAGGGGCGATCGAAGGTTGGTGTATGAAGAACTGATGTGTTCTGTGATGTCGAGTTCGAAGATGGAGGCACGGAGCTCTGCGGGAAGTTTGATCAGGGTTGAGACTGCCATCTGACATTCTGGAGATGGCTCATGCCCAGCGTATTCAGCTGGCGTTGAAAGGTTTCGATTTGCGGACATTTCGGCCATATTGAAGATTGAAGGGTTTGAGATGCAATATGAAAACTATGTGTACGGGTTGGATTCAGATTATATGTGGTCAAATCGTGGTCTTACGAAAGTTCGTGGGTCAGTAGTCACCGGGCGATTTCTAGCTTCGCTTATTGCCACGAGGACCGAATGATGGATGAAACTACCCGGTATTGTGTACCGCTCGTTGGACTCGTCTAGTTCTGCTAATAGCATGGCTGCTAATCCGGCTCTTATGAAAGAGCAAAAAGTCTATGGTATTGTTAGTTCAGTCAGCATATGAAGCTGACCACTCGAGTACAGATTTGAGCTGGACATTGTACGAGCCACAAATCTTCGTACGGTACTCTTTATACTAGCTAACCCCATGGAATTGAATCCATGACAAGACGTCCAAACAGCTAAGTTTCGTATATGACGTCATTACTTCTGATGCTACAGGCTTTTAGCTTGATTTACATTTGAAATGCTTCCAAAAGAGCATATATTGCCGTCACATTTCAATGGTAATTAGAGTCAGGTGGGTCACTTTTAGGAAAGCACAAACGGCGGGGCGTCATAATCAGTCAATGTATGAGTATTGGGACACATAAATGTTTCAGGTGGTGGTGGTGGGAAGAGAATGATAAAGTAGTGTGGGTAAGGATATTTGAAATTGAAAAGGGGGCCTACAACCTACCTGCCGTGCGCATTGAAAAGATTATCAGGAAGGATACTCATCCGCTCTACTGGGGGATCCGGGAATAGAGCTGCGGCAGTTATCGAGCAGGGAAAGGGTCAAAGGGGGCGCTCCAAGTAAGAAACAGAGCTCCATCGGGTCCCTGTTCCAGTACGTGTGTTGAACTGATGAACGAATCCAGCTGATGGAGCGTGTGCTGAAAATCAATCTCAAGCTGATCTGGCCGGAATTCATACACAAAACCAGGAGCCAACTCAATGACGACCTTCTCCAGCGTCTTTTTCGCAGCTGGGATAATGTACTGGAGCCTCACGCCAATGTCACGACCCAGATCAATGCACAAAAGATCATATTGGGTCAAGCAAATGCAGATGGTCTTCAAGCTGTTGCTGATGGTGATCTTTTTGCCATCTGGGTCTGGGGGAAATTCGGGAGGAGAATATTCATAGACTCGGTGTCGATTGAAGACGAGGTGCTTGATTGCGAGACGTTCCTGTCTGCCCAAATGATCCAAGATTCTGAGAGAATAGGCGCTGTCGACGAGAAAAGTGGTGTTCTATTTCTTCTCCCAAAGCTCCATGATCTCGAAGTACATCTTTTGATGGAGCTTATTGGCCGCTCCAGATGTCACAAGCTTTTTAAGAGCGAGTTAGAGAGGAGAGCGCGCCTTGGCGATTGATGAAGTGAGGTGCTGCATGAAATCGAAAATAGGATAATCGAATACGGTATCGACTGATCTGATCTTATCGATGAAAAGAAAGCTGCTGTATTTGGAGAGTAGAAGGATCGTGCATTTACCTTTGAACTTTGGAGTTCAAACCTCTGGCCTCGTATCTTAGGCAGTGCCTTCGAAATGAGCTGATAAGCTCAAAGAGAAGGTTCTTTGAAGAGAGAGAGAGAGCAGAGAGCCTTCGGTGTTTCGTTTTTCCGTTTTTCGGGCATTAGGATAAAATGTTAATCCGTGCTGGGTCAGTAATAACTTTCGTAAGCTGGTGCCTCTATGCCTCGTGTTGCTTGTGCCTCCAAGTTTTATTCGTCGGGTAAATAGAAAGATTCTTCGAAGACAAAGAGGCGTGCTGTTTTTTCTTTCGGCGTTTTGTTTTTCCAGATTAATCGGGATTGTTCTAGTACCTTCTTGGTAAGCGCGTGGCAAATGCTGGCAGATAGTTATTCTATACTTATAGTTGGGAATATAAACCTGCCAACCGCCCATTCTGCTATAAATAATGAACGAGGCTGTCGATTTAGTGGTGGCGTAGCAACACAAGTCAGATTGCAGTAGGGTGGCAGATTTAGGCAGAAATCTTTCGTGAGCTCTAGCCTCATTTCTTAGATACACACTATCTTTTTTATTCTAATCTCTAGCAGGTAACAAACAGAAATTTCAGAACACCGCTGGCGACTGCTTTGATAATTACGCCGGCTTTCATCACGGACTAAGTTACCGGCCCTTTCAATCTCTCAGCGCCGTCGATTCAGTAAATGGGACAGATATGTCGTTATCTCTCTGGAAAATCCTCGACAAAGCATGGAAATTTAAGCTGCCACCTATCAAATTTGGCTTCTTTTCCCAAATTCGCCGGTCTTATTCTCTTTCTTTTGGGTGCTGGGTACATATTGCCTCGGAAGACTTCCAAGACCATGGTACCATCGTAGCAAGGGTATATAGTCCTCATTTCGTTGAATCCCTAACCACTTCACGATTCAGCAGGGCTGAGTTTAGAACAGGATGAAACTGAACTTTCGTACCTCCCTCTTGAGGAATCCGAAATTCGTTTGTTTGTTTTATACCCTGGTAAGGATGCAGACGCTGTATCTGGTCATATCGAACATAGTTCGTGGGAATCAAGAAAACAATACGAAGCCTTGTCGTACGTCTGGGGTAATGTTACAGATTCCGACGCTATTCTGGTTAATGGCCACACTGTCTTTGTTACAAAATCCCTCGAGATTGCGCTCCGTCACTTGCGTTACCCAGAAAAACCCAGAACCCTCTGGATAGACTATGTCTGTATCAACCAGAAAGATGTTCTGGAGAGAAGCCAGCAGGTCGCTCAGATGGGATTGATTTACGAGCAGGCTAAATCTGTTCTCATCTGGCTTGGACCTGCCACACTAGATAGCGGGGTGGGCATGGAGATACTCCGCTACTTCGCCAATGAAAAGAGACCGCGGTCTTGCCCAGTATGGCAGACCTATCCCCAGTCACTCGTATACCAGGGCCTCCAGGACGTAATGACCCGCTCCTGGTTTGAAAGGATGTGGGTCGTACAAGAGATTGGACGTTCCGATCACGCGATGCTCTTGTGTGGTCGAGATTATGTTGAGTGGCAGTCAACCAACCCCGCCGCTGTACGATGTTTCAGTCGGATGATCAAATATGCGGAGATCCTACCCGAATGGTCGCAGCTGGGATTTGGTACAGTGAACATGAAGCCGCTGCTAGAGATGTTGGATTTTCAAGACGCGAACCAGTTTAGTAAGCCTTGGGGCAGTTGTGAACGAGCGGCTCCTGATCTTCTACATCTCGCCTACAACATGCGACACAAAAAGTGTACAGATCCCCGAGATAAGATCTTCGGTATCTGGGGAATGGTGGATTATTTGTATGATTCGGAGGACTTTAAGCTGGACTACGACTTGACTGTTACGCAAGTGTACGAGGAGGTTGCAAGAGTGTCTTTCACTCAATATGCTCGATGAAAATAGGTGCATCGTGTACTCTCCTTCTCGTAGTCTACAGACATGTGGTCTTCAACTTCTAGAAATAGCGCAATCTCAAGAGGTATTTAGCGAGACAGGATAGAGAGAAGGTGGCGCGAGAGAAATGAAGTTGAGGGCTGGGAAAGAGTAGTCAGGTATTAATTTAGGACCCACATATACACTGCTTGCTTTTGTCAATATCTGACCGTCATACAAGACATTCGTGTTTAGCTTTATTGCTTGCCTAATATTTCTTACTGATGCGTGGCTGTTTCGGGTTCAGCTATTTCCACTTTGGTCATCTCAGATATTCGCCAGCCAGACCCATCACCTGTTTTGATTTGACATCAAGACAACTAAATGATCCTAGCGAACTTTCCATATAGTGAGTAAAGTCGGAACAGAGAAGGCAAGGGAGAGCAATCAGTATTTGGACCTATAGTTGAATTCCATTGCCTTCGGAATGCCTTCGAAAATTTTCCGCAAGATAAAATAAGAAGGGTGTTCGAAGAGAAGAGACCGCGGTGCATTCGGCGTTTTAACCACCTTGTGTTACAGTGTTTATTGATAACTTGTTCTTTACATAAGAAACCTGAGCTCTTATACCAATTTAAACAATGGTGTTGTCTGGAAAATGTGCTTTGCCTCTGACTCTAGCTCATTCACACAAACACCGGCCCTGCCATATAAATCGCGAGATTGGCAAGTGAAATATCCAAGCCGCTGATAAATTGCCACTTCATTACCGGCTTGTTTCATTAAGCCTAGGAAAAGACCCTCAATTGTCCCAAAATCATTCCACACGGGCAACAGCTTTGTGTGGCTAATGCAAGATGGGACTGGTCTATCGAGCTCGACGAGAATTTGGCTATTGCTTGAGGGATT
Organism: Cadophora luteo-olivacea; assembly: GCA_026120085.1. Taxonomy (NCBI): domain Eukaryota; kingdom Fungi; phylum Ascomycota; class Leotiomycetes; order Helotiales; family Ploettnerulaceae; genus Cadophora; species Cadophora luteo-olivacea. The sequence continues at coordinate 68,818 of JALRMC010000080.1, forward strand.
CTTGTGCACCTCGGAAGCAGCGACGTAGAAGTTTCGCTCAGAACGTCGACTTTTCCAGATTTCAGGCTTGAATACCACTGAAATTAGGTTGCCACTCAATAGCATAGAATGTTTTTGGGGTATACCGGCTGGCTTCCCAAAATCGCCAACTGAGTCAACTCTGATAAGGCATGTACGGCCAAATGGTGGTCGGAAGTTAATTTTCGTAAACCTCGTTCTACCAGAGCATGAGGCCCACGACCAGGATGGTGCATAGTCAAAGTTCCCTTTGTCTGTGCTCCAGTGAGAGCAATGTCCATCTCGGGCCCATAACAGCTGTTCTGGAAGACATGGTTTCCATGTGGCAGCAATGTAGTCGTCGTACTGGAGTGCATAGAGGTTCGTAAGACTAGTTGCTATGCCACTTAGGGCGACCAGTCTATCGCTTTCATTTGTGAGCTCAGTTTTTGAGTAGAATCTCACAATAGAACACCAGATGCTGTGTAGATCTCGAGCTGCTTGCGCTTTATCCGCACCTTGCCTCGGAGTTTGGAGCTGAGTCTTTAGCCTCTGCACAAAGTCGTCAACAAATGTTGGCTGATCCGGGGTATCAACACCGATCGGGAACGTCTCAGATGCGCGTAAAGCTGCACACTCCCAATATAATTGGGGCCCAAAATGAACGGTCCGCTTTGATAGTAGACGCTCCTGGAAAGTCCAGCCACGCTGGTAGAGTGGTGAGTTGTCCACGCGATCTCTATACTCGTTGGGGCGCCAGCACAAGAAGTAACGGATAGAACTACCATATTCTTGAACTCGACCAGAGAGGATACATGGTGATATTTGCAAAGGATCGCGGAGGAGTTGGAGGCCACTTGCCATCTTTGGCGTTGCAACTTCTGCTAGATTCAATACTCCGCCTGAATAGATCCTATGCATGAGTTGTGACTGAACAGCCCAGTCTTGCTGGTCTTGAATGATACATAAAGAATCTATCCAGACATATTTGATTTGTAACTGACGTGCTATCGAAATCGTTTGACGAAACGTCGCCGGCCAATCCATATATGGCATACATGTGAGATATTGATGGAGGTTGGATCGAATAAGTTTTGTTCTATCTGTCTCCTCTGTCCAACGGTGGCTCAATGTGATGTAATCGAAGTCTCCAACTATGTCTCCGCTGTATAGGAGATAAATAGCACTTTCTACACTTTTACCGACATCAATGAGTCGAAATTGAGGCTCAGTTGCAGAAAACGGGATATCCTGTCTGTTTTTGCACACTTGGTGATCTCGCTGGCACACTTCCATCCAGGTCTTGACCTGAACAATGGCAGATGAGCCTAGGTTGCACACGGAGTCTATCTGAACAGAATCCATCTGGGATCTAGTCCCTGCTCGAGTGGTATCAAGAGTCCGAACACCTTTCCCCGTGTTGAAATCCTGAGGTTGGTCATGAAGCAACAAAAGTAGTAAATCCACTCTTAGATCATCCGATGGGAAGCTCAGATCTGAAAGAGGTCGGAGATTTGGACAATCTAGAAAGAGCTTCAGTGTCCAACCAGGAATGTCTTGCGCAGCCTGTAGCTGATATCTGCCTTCATCGAAGCCGAAGATTTTGCCATCGGTACCAGCAAAAAATGTCTCATGAAAGGCTCCTAATATCAAAATGCAAAGATGACAGCCGCCTTTTGCAGAGTCTATGAGCTTCCGTGTACTTGATATTCTCACAGTTGTGCCGTTTTTGATTTCCTCCCAACATTTCCAGGTCCAGGTCCAGGTCTGTCCAGGCGGAAAGTCTTCTTTACATTGGTCGCAGAGATTATTGAAGGGTGGATCTCGGCGTTCCTTGGTGGACGCTGTGTGATAAGATGGTAGAGACATTTTTTAGTGGTTTATGATTCCTCGAATACAGCACACAACGTACATAAAGTGTCAACGTTATCTCCTCATTGACTGCTGCCTGCAATAAAGTCGCTAACTCATATAGGCTTAGTGTAAATGTTCTTGTCTTGGTGGTGTGGCTAGCCTCGCTGTTTCAGACACCCCGCTGCAGTCGATCTTTTCGATTCCATCCACTTTAACGTTTTCCAATTGGCGTTCCAATACTCCCATACTCCAATTAATTTCGAAGGCTTCGTGTGAGCCGCTGGCGAGCACCCATGTAGTTTAAAATCAAGCAACAGCTCTCAGTTGCCTTTTGGACCAGTGATAACATAAGCGAGCTTACGGCATCAACATGGCACGTGCGTGCTGTTCTCCGCCAAGACCGTCACTCGCTTCGATCCGAGGTACGGAAGGTACCGACACACATGGCGATTTTGCATAAATGTGCATGCCACAGCCGCTACAAGGCTGTTAACAATCTCCCGCATAGTAGAGATGCATAATAATCCGGCTAGGACCATCTTTATGAGTTTTGGAGATAATATAAGCTTAGTGGTGCGGCCGTGGTAGAGCAGGCCTGGTACGACATAGAATAAGACCCTTTGCAAATCATATGTCAGGCGACAACGAGAACTTCAATTTTTTAAGTCAGAAGCGGTTACGATATTCGGAAGTGGCCACGGAATACAACCTACAAAGAATAATAAGAGATATAGCGTTGTGCATGGATCTAGTAACATTGAAAGTCAATGTACCGGTTAAATTTTCCGGCACATAAGGTTTTCCGCCGCGCAGGGATGGGCGTTAAGCATGTACAATAGGCTTGCCTGTTTTCCACTGCTGGTGTTTTAGCGTGTACGATGGATAAGTGGGAGGTCAATTGCTTGTTCTATTCCAAACCCCTGATCTAAGAATACAATCGTTATATTCGGCTTCTGTCCAGAGTAAGCCGTAATGTGGCAGCAGTTGTCCCTTTACCAAGAGCTGTCAGCTAGTAAATTTGTTGCGTTCTTCTATGCCCTCCCTCAAAGCCTCGCGGTCAAACAAGCTGATGTTGAACGATGAGCCCAAAATACGACTACCATATGACCCATTTTCATCAATGTGAAGCAGGTGTTGGGCTCACTTTACAAGTCTTTGCACTTGTCCAGTGCTACGGAGACCGGCCATCTCAGATAAATTGACCTTCATACACACCGTCTTGAAGGCTAGAATGCTGGGTATATATATACCAGCATGACAAGATTGTAATGTATCCTTGCTTAACCCTAAGTTATCGGAACCAGCTCTCCCAACCGGCAAAGTCCGTACAGCACATTTACATTTTCTTCCAGCACAGCAGAACCAACTTCAAAGTAGTGGACTTGACTTTCCTGTATTTCCGACTCTGAATTCACCTGTTTTCTTTGAGACTTTGAATGGTGCCGTCCAAGTGCAGATCTCTTTGTACAGAGGCCGCTGGCGAGACAAAAGAGACCTATCACTGACTGAGAGGAGATACCCCTCCAAATCCAACCGTCGTTGCACAATTTTCGATGTACGTTCCGCGCCAAGTCGCCTATCGACAAGTGTGGCTGACTTGGAATCGCGCCATGTAAAGTCACTTGTACCGCTGCAGTCGAGATTCTCAATCACGACTTCTTTCAGGCTAGGTAAGGAGGGGGGAACAAGCGCTTGCAGCATCATATCTATGCTTTGGATGTGATCGTCGCCGCTACAGTCGAGATTTTCAATCACGACTTCTTTCAGGCTAGGTAAAGAGTGGGGAACAAGCGCTTGCAGCATCATATCTATGCTTTGGATGTGATCGTCGTCGTGCTTGTAGAGCTCAAAATCTCCCCTGAAGAAATTTTTCTGGACGCAAATACGGATGCTCTGAAAGTTGCTGCCGCATGTGACCTTGTGTCCACCGAGCGGAATACCAGTGACGACGACGAGGTGTTTGATAGCGAGACGCTCCTGGCGTGACAATCTGTTCAGCTCCATTGCGGCATTATCGTCATCCAGAACAAATGTGAGATCTTTTATGGCATTCCAACCCGCAAGAGCATTTGCGTATAATTTTGCGTTTTTCTCGGACTTCTTGGACTCTTCTTGGAGGATGGGGAGGAGCGGACATTGAGTGCGTAGAGGAACGGTCATGTAATCTTCGAAGTAGGCGGTAAAAATCATGGCTGATATCTCGGGAATCTTTATTTTGAATAGGAACCTGAAGGCTTTGAGACAATCTCCAGACTGATCATCTGAAGGTGCAGATGCGGGCGCAATTTTTGAGTTGGTCGCCATTTTTCTTCTTGTCTTTGTTTTCTGATGTGTGTGAGGAGGCTGAAAATAGGATGAAAGGTTTTCAAGTAATTTCGAGCTTTTTGAGAGAGGACACGAATTTAAACATCAGATACCCACACGCTTTTAGATCCTCGGAACTAGCTTGGGGGGATTGCCAGATCTAGTATGCTAACTAAGGGACCAAGTTTCTGGGAGTCTGGGACCTAATGTTAGCACAGAAACTAGATGGCATGAATAATGACACCCGAAGCAGTGGTAGCTCAGAGACCAGGGACAACACATGTCTCCAAGTATAGAAGCATACACAAATGGCACTCTGAACGATATCGGAAGCAATAGTACTATGATGTTCCAAACTGTGAATCTGATTCGACATACAGCTGTACCAAAATTTACAGCTGTTCCAAAACTTATATACCACCACTTCTATCATCGGCAAAGTAATGACGGCCCGGCGTGTGTAAATCGATTTTCGTTAAGCGACAACCAAGATCTATGTATAGTTTATCAACGAAGTAACCATATCATGCCCGATTCAAAGAGATCTTTGATGCAGATTCAACCCCAAACCCCCATTCAAGCTCAGGGGCGCGCTTGAAAGTGGTGGAAATGGTTAGTGACTTTTCAAAGCAGTACAGATTACGATTATGCCAATTTCTTTTGGCTTCGAACATTACAACCCAAAACGCTTCTTCCTTTGCTATCGTAGTCCATGCTGACACTCAGCCGAGTCAAAAACAGATGATCTCCGGGATATTACTGAGTATCTTCTTCTTTCAAGTCAATCTTATGAACAATTGTCACGCTTATGTCCAAGTTAATTCAATACGCGATGCCGGGATACAGCACGATGCTGTCGATACTTCGACTTAGAATCCTGCCATAGATCCAGCGGTACATCCGTAAACACCGGAAACGGACCATTCCACGTCCAAGAGATGTACTGGTTATCAAACAGCCAGTGACCCCGATCCTCTGAATCGCATTCGCAACCCAACGTAGGCAACCCTCTCGCTGTGTAATCCATCTAGGTCCTACGCTTGATGAGCTTTGCCGCTTTATGCAACGTCCCTAGGCCAGAGGGATCCATTGCTTCAAACGTGAGACTTTTTAGGGTCTTGGGTCTTGCAAGAAGCTGGGAGGAGTTTGCAGATGGACAGGGCTATCTCTCGACCTGACATATCCATCAATTACTCTGTTTCCTTGTTAAGCTGTACGCGAATTGTCTCGAAGTTGTTGCTGGGTGTGATTTTATCCGATTTGAATAGAGCCATAGGGCTCAAGACGAAACGTTTGATTGTATGCCGTTCGGCACGGCTCATTTTGTCCAGTTCCTCAGCGGCTTTCTTTCCATTGACGTGAAAAGTTAAATCTGGGATCTTCTCCCAGACAGCTAAGGCATCTCCGTATAGTGTTTTGTACTTGTCGGCGAGTATGGGATCGGATCCCTGGGAGCGTTCTTGGAGGATGGTGAAGAGTGGACAGCGGATGTTGAGGGTTCTGTTGTTGAGGAAGTCGGAGAGGTAATGTTCGAGGATTGTGAGGCGTAATTCGGTGGCTGTGATGCTAAGTAGGATGTACATGGCTTTATCTCGTATAAGAGATATGTTGTTGACAATTGTAATGCCGGTGCTGGGATTAAGATCGGTAGCCATGCTGTTGGTCTCGTTCTATTTCCGATAAAGATGTGGTGTTCCTTGGTAGTGGTTGTAAAAGGTTCTGATATCTTTCAATACAACCTAGAGAAGGTAGAAGAAATCCGTCTACGATATAGTATTTGAGTGCAAAAGGTTTTAATATAGTTCCTCAAAAGTTTCATATATGTGAGTGAGCTAACAGTGGTCAGTTTTCTAGATCTGGGACCGAGTACAAGTTTAAGTTTTAGTGTGAACAATAGAGCTGTCAATGAGCCGTTCACCAGCTAGGTAGAGATAAGGACGACCGGTAAGAGATAGAATAGAAAAATACCGGGTGAACACTTTGAACCTCCTGAATTGAGAAGGAAGGCATCCTGGAGGCAAGGTCATTCGGATCACGTGCTTTGCCGCAAACCATTGAAAGATGATTTGCCCCATTGCACGCAGCGGGGTGTGGCAAAAGAACAAGGGGATTGCTATCAGCAAGCCTTCATGAACATCTCGTGTAGTAGCACTGGGTGCTACTAACGGAGTATTTGCTCGAGATGAGGTTGTGCTTGCCTGCATATGCAAGATATCAAAGTGGACACCTTGATAGTGAACCGAGACACAGCCATCTCGGATGGGGAATAGGACGACAGTTCCGAGGTGCCGGTTACAGACCAACCCAGAGCCGCGGGTTATGGAACTGGAAAATTCCCGCTCGCACCAATCATCCCACAATGCTGGTCATCAGCACGTGAGTCTGTTTCGTTTCGTCTCATCTCATCTGGGAGGCCCTGATTTTTCCTAGAAGGCTAAACCTGGGCCTCAGCTGAAGATGGATGCTTCCATGAACTTTCTCATGAACTTAGCATGCGGCATAAAAGCGAGTCAGCTGTGAAAAGCTTTCGCCTGAGGAATTGTAATAAAAGAAGGCGGTGTACAACGCGTATGCTGTGGAAGGAGGCCGAGGGAGGCCTACTGCGGTGCAATGTTGGACAAGATAGGGCAAAATGCTTAGCTGACGGCTTATGATTTGACGAGATATGCATGTATGTGCTGAGTGTGCTTGAAATGCACGATAGCTGCAGCTCTCTGCATCCTGAGAGTGCATATATAAGATAGTCGTACGTGGATCTTTCTTCTAACTTCCGACTGGCTTGGAGGCGCTGAAGTATTGGACAGAGATAATGTACCAAATACAGGCTGAATATCAGACACGCCAGATATCGTGAAGATCTCCATGCAATGGAGATACTGTTGTACCCTCTGTAGTGTTGTTGGGACAATCGTATAAACCTGTGCACGCAGAAGACAACACACATTCCTTGATCCCCTGCCATGGCCAAAAATATGTCCACGTGCAATTGCGGCCGCCTGTCAAACAAGTGGGGCAATACCACCAGATGCACTCGAATGTTTTAGACTGGGATTACCGTAATGTAATGCCGCCTGCCAAGGAATTATCCTGGTCCGATAACAAAGGCATCCTCGAAGAAAATCATTACCACGGACCAAGTCCTTGTCTGCTTGTTATTATCTGGATGTAAAAAAGGAGAAATCTGACTTTCTCTTCGTGTCAATTGGCTTCTTCCTCTTCTTTTCTTTCTTCTGAATATCCTCAATTTTCTTTATCGGCTTCGACGGATTTGGTGACATCTCATCATCACAAGCTTTACCAGATCCTGCCAAGGCCCACGATCTAGACGGGCCAGTCCCAGCTGTCCTGCTCAGCCCTCCATCCAGTCTAAACGATCAGCCAGTCCACTTCATAACCGCCATCCCACCACAACATCACGACTTTCACCGATTCCAAATCGACCTTCCACTCATTGAACATACCCTCAACATCCTCGCAACGTCCCTCAGATGCCTCTGCAGATCTCATCCGAACTCTTCAACATCTGCCAAACGCCAACCCTCAAAAATGCATCCCTTTAAACCCGGCTCAGGCAATTCGTGTCGCACTTCCTAAATACAACCCTTGACCGAGCGTGTGCATATCTGGGGAAACGCAGAGCAGCAGAATACTCGAAATACCCTCAATAAATCATCCGCCACGATGTATTCCATTCTTTTAGATATTTGGGGGCAGGTGAGGTCAATGAAGCCGGCCTTTATCTCGAAGACGCCCCATTTCAACTTCATAACAGTCCATTGTAAGCAGCCTCGGCGCTTTCCGTTTCAATTCCCCCTGCTAATTGTTTCTATAGATTTCTGGATTATTGGGATGGCAATATTCAGCTCTCTGTGCCTGTATATCCGATCAGACCTCCGATACATCGATGCGCTGTTCTTTGGTAGTGGCGCCGCGACCCAGAGCGGCCTGAACACGGTGGATGTTAACAAGTTGAATACATGGCAACAGATTGTGGTGTATATAGTACCCATGATCACGAACCCGATCACGATCAACAGTTTCGTGGTGTTCTTGCGGCTATACTGGTTCGAGAAACGATTTCAACATATTGCGAGGGAGTCGACAAAGAATCGGAGAAGCATAGCCAAGACTATATCCAAGGCAAAGACACATGAGCGGGATATAGGCGAAGAAGAGAGAGGAGTCAATGGCAGGAGTATTGTGGTGATGCATGGGAGCACGAGACCGAATGGCATGACAAACAAAGAAGCATCCCCCGGAGATTTCGAAGATCAAGTAGAGAAGGAGAAGGCTATGGCAGAAGAGCGGACTCGATCATCACAATCATCGCAGGGAACGAGCAAGGCGCAGAGCTCGGAAACCGCAGAAGACGAGAAGATGGACACTGTGGAAGACCACCTCCCCCCTCACCAGATCAAGTTTGCGGATCAGGTAAGGCGAAGTGATGGACTGGCAGACCAACCAATTCGAATGCCAGCTCAAAGAAGCAATGAAGATCATATCGCCTTTCTTGAGCGCCAGCGGAACCAGGATGAGGGAAAGGTGCTTCGTATTCCTGGCCCTCGAGATGCCGATGCAGGCGTAGCCCCAGTCACAGTGGACGAATCGGATCCTCTCAGTCAGATCATGTCTCGAAGAGAATCCGGATTCTCGGGCCACTTTCCACAACATGAGCAGGTCCCTACTGCTCAATTGAACGACGATGACCACGAAATCCAACCAGTGAGGCGGAATATTACAATCGCTGAGCCAGTGCGTTCACCGGTGCATGAACACGTCGCAGAAGATGCGAAGGCAGCCAAGAACACGCTGAGTGTTCTCAGGCTGCGAAGACCGAGGATTTTTGGGGGAAAGAGGGATGAGGACCATGTACCTCATGCCCGGAGAACAGCAACTTTGCAGACCATCAAATCGGCACTCTCCAGAGAGAAGGATGAGACCATGCCGTACTTGAGTTGGGAGCCTACCGTTGGGCGTAACTCTGCTTTCGTAGATCTCACAGAAGAGCAACGAGAGGAGCTGGGCGGAATCGAGTACAGATCTTTGAAATCTCTAGCTATGATCCTCACCGCCTATTTCGTGGGCTTCTCTGTCTTTGGCGTCATCTGTCTCACCCCATGGATATTGAACAGTAGTACCTATGGGGAGGTGGTCAAGAATGCTGGTCAAGGCCGGGCGTGGTGGGGGATTTTCACGGCGAACTCGGCCTTTACGGATCTGGGCTTCACACTCACGCCAGACAGTATGATATCTTTCCAGAGAGCTCAATGGCCCTTGATTCTAATGTCATTTTTGATCATCATCGGCAACACTGGATTTCCGATCATGCTCCGAATCATAATATGGGTCACCTCGAAATATGTTCCCAAGGCGAGTGGAATCTGGGAGGAGCTAAAGTTTTTGCTCGATCATCCACGTCGATGCTTCACTTTATTGTTTCCTTCCAAGGCAACATGGGTGCTATTCTGGATTCTGGTTGTCTTGAACGGTCTGGACCTACTGTTCTTCATTATTTTGGACGTAAGTTTCGCCTTCCCATGAGTCGGACTCTACTGATTTACCAGCTTGGCAACTCTACCGTTACCGACCTCCCAACCAACATTCGTGTCCTAGATGGTTGGTTCCAGGCTGTTTCAACCCGTACAGCTGGGTTTGGTGTGGTCAACCTTGCTGCACTGCATCCCGCTATCCAGGTCTCGTACCTCATCATGATGTACATTTCCGTTCTTCCCATCGCTATTTCCGTTCGTCGAACCAACGTCTACGAAGAGAAGTCGCTTGGTATTTATGGCTCCCCAGCGGACGAGAACTCTGACGAAAACGAGCCGTCATACGTTGGTGCCCATTTACGTCGACAATTGTCATTCGATTTGTGGTACATATTTTTAGGATTTTTCATCATATCTATCTCGGAAGGCAAGCGAATCCAGAGTGGAGATCCAGGCTTCACCATGTTCTCTGTTCTCTTCGAGATCGTCAGTGCATATGGTACTGTTGGCCTCAGTATGGGTTACACTAATATCAACGCCTCATTCTCCGCGGAATTTGGTGTGATCGCCAAGCTTGTCATCATAGCTATGCAGATTCGTGGCAGACACCGTGGTCTGCCTTACGAGCTTGATCGAGCTATTTTGCTTCCAAGCGAACATTTACAAAAGAAAGAAGCAGACGACGCTGCCATCCGAGCCCGGAGACGGTCTTCACTGGGCACAATGGGCGGCCCCATCAGCAGCGGCGCGGCCAAAACCCGAACCAGCCGTAGCATCGACCGCGGGGCGTCGAATCTTCTCGGTACACTCCTCCACCCAGGTCCAACTATCCCAAACAGTCACCGTAACGCTTCCTATCGCCCCGACTCCAGATACAATAGACCTCGTAGGGCCAGTACAACTTCCGCAGGCAGATGGAGTCGCGCAACCAGGAGTGTCAGTCCTGGTCATCCGATCCCCTTCGATGGACCAGTAGAGAAGAGAGGCCGCCCAGAGGGCAGGAGGAGCTTCTTTCAGGAGGGCGTCAACCCTCCACCACCCGAGGAGATGGCGACCACAAGAACCAATACGAGCGGCGTGAAGAACGCCTAACGGAACACATTCACTATCACAATGAGCGAGGCGCAGGCGGTGTTTATTCCTAGAATTTTTGGCAGCTCTTGCTCACAGCGAAGGGTTTTATTTCCTTACGTACAAAAATATGGAGTTATCTTGTCGGGAGTAGGGCGATGGAACTAGTACGACCTTTGTAATTATTCGGCGTCGCTTGTTTGAACATATGGCTGGCACAGCATATGAGTGCTGGAGTTTCTTGATGGGCTGGGTGGCCAGATTTGTAGAATTATTTGCTGGGTTAGACTTCTGATTTTGTTTTTGGGAGGGGCTTAACTTGGGCGATGAACTTGTCGGGTATATACGTATCCGGAGTCATATGAATGCGAATGGCTTGCTAAAAGTTCAATCGGACCTGTTGTTCAGGAGGGTGAGAGCTTGAGTAAGGACAGTGTTTTCCTTTTAGCGAGCCGTATTTTGATTTTGGGCACCTAATTCTGTGCCCCCAGAAGCTGACTCCGATACGTCTGCTACCTTCCTCCTCATTCTGATGGTTCAACTATCATAGATTCCTCTCTGAGGATTGAGCAGGTGCTTGACAGAGTATGTAGCCTAGGAAACCTTAATGAATGATCGACAACAGCAGGTTTGGAATGATCTTCGACTCGTGACACCAGATTGATTGCCTTGCGGAAAACGATCCCAATCTAGATGATATTACATGAAAAAACTTTGGACATTCACTAATATCAAGATCTCGGCACTGTTGGAATTCATCAGCTTCCAACAACGAGGCTTGAGGCTCTCGATTCGATTCGATTCGCACAGCTCAGGTGTGGCTTGCTGGTCATGCTGACAATTCCTTGTGTTACGCGAGGTTTATTGGATATTGTTGACTTTCGTGGCGAGAGGATTGTTGGTATTGTTGGTTTTCACTCTCAGGACTTATCATTGGAGCGAATCTTGCGCTTGGACACTTATTGATTGGAATCACATTGCAACCCACCCAATTTCCTGGTCTTGCTCGACCTGGTAAATGGGAACGATGATATAGCAATTTGCTGGTTTCGGTGGATTTTGCGAGTTGGATGCAAGGACCCGTGGGCGTTCGGTTGTTCTTGCCCATGTTGACTGCATCTTCACTTCTCTCCCTACAGCTCGGGTCCGGATACGGCCACTTGTTGCCTTTTTGGGATGTCAAAGTTCAATTGAGCAGTCTTCTGCCAGAGGATCGGATCTTCTCCTCCGGTCACTTGTCGAAGTGGACGCCGAGGCGAGAGAGTGTGAAAGCTGTTCAAAATAACGCATCAAATTTCTCTAATACTTTCCCACACTTTCACATTCGTCCTGTACACTTGTTGATTTCTCCAGTACCTGGTCTCATGTCACCAGTTTCTCACAAAGATTGTAAGATACGGTAAAAGGTCAATCAAAATGAAGCTCTTCATCTTCCTCTCGATCCTGGGATCACTTCTCACCCTCGCCATCGCTGAGAAAGACTCAAGGGTCAAGGTTGCTCGCTGTGTGAGTTCACCTTCCCAGTCTCAAAGCCCCAACAAAACTAACGTCTAGGTATCAGTGTTCTGCCCTTGACCCTCTCAACGCCTATATTTCATTCCCCAACTCACCAGTCTACATCAACCAAACCACAGGCAACTTGTCATACTGGTCGTCCTTCGAAAGCGATCTTTCCCCAGCATGTCGATTCACTCCCCTGAACACCGTAGACCTCGCTCTCGGTGTCAAGATCCTCTCGTCCAACAAATGCCAATGCGCCATTCGCTCGGGCGGACACATGCCCTTCCCTGGTGCCTCGAACTACGATGGCAGAGGCAAGGATGGCGTCACCATTGACCTAAGCTCAATCAACCAGATTGAGGTCCGTGATACCTGGACTCAGGATGGCGTTGTGGTGACTGAGAAAGTCGCGAAGATTGGATCAGGTGCGAGATGGGGCGAGGTGTATGCTAAGATGGACCCGATGGGCTTGACTGTCCCTGGTGGTCGTGTTGATTCTGTTGGTGTGGGCGGATTCCTTCTCGGTGGAGGACTCTCGATCTTTGCTCACACGACGGGCTTTGCTTGTAACTACGTGTTGCAATATGAGGTTGTGCTTGGAAATGGGTCAGTCGTTCAGGCTGATAGTGTGCAAAATTCGGATCTATGGTTAGCATTGAAGGGGGTAAGTCTTTTCACCCACCCCTTCTTTTCATTGGTACTAACTTGGCCAGGGCCACAACAACCTCGGGGTCGTGTCTAGCTTCACCATGAAGACTATTGCCATCCCCAATGGAATCTGGGGAGGCATTGCCATCAGCGACGTCAGCTATGTCAATCAAGCCTATGAAGCACTGTACAACTTTGGCGACATTGCCGGCAGAGATGGCTTGACCACCGATATTGCCGGTGCAGGTATGGTTCTCACAATTCTATTCCCAGTGATGGGCTGACATTCGTCCAGCATCTCTCCTGTATTTCAACACACCCTCGACCCAAACAAAATTCATCAGCAGCTTCATCACAAGCTCAACCGGCTCAATCGCCCCATCTATTCTCTCAAACTTCACTGCTATCCCCCAGCTCAGCAGCACTTTCCGAAAGACCACTCTCGGAGACATCATCACCGAAGTCTCAGGCTCTTGGGTAAACGGTCACCGTCAGATCCTTGGTGAGGTGACTTTCAAGAATAATGTCCAGATTATGAAGGAGGCTCAGCAGATCTTTGAGACTTCATTTGCACCTTTCGCGAATGTCAAAGGCTTCCAGCAAATCTTCATCGTGCAGCCACTTCACCGTGCTATTCTTGGTGCAAGCGAGAAGATGGGTGGGAACATGTAAGTCTTGTGTCCCATTCGCCTGCTGAAGGCTGTGCCAAGGATTAAATACTGACGAGGTACAGTCTGGGACTCGGAGCCAAGGATGGAAATACAGTTTGGTTCGCTATTGTCATCAGTTGGGAAGACACTAGTTTCGATAAAGCTATCAATGCTGCTGCTAAGAAGTTCTTCAAGGATGCCAATCAAGCTGCGAAGCGTCTTGGTGTTGACCACCCGTAGTAAGTCCATCTTATCTACCGTTTTGTCCTGGCTCTGATGCATGCTCCGTACGTTCTGAGGAGAAGCTGATGATTTACAGCATCTATCTCAACTACGCAACCGATGTCCAAGACCCGATTTCCTCGTACGGCCAAGTCAATGTTCAGAAGCTCCGGGACGCGAGTAGGAAGCATGATCCTGATCAGGTGTTCCAGAAGCTTGTTCCTGGTGGTTTTAAGATCCCTCGGGGTCGTGGAAGTGGGCATTAATTCCTGAAGCTTTCATCTTAATGACTGGTCTCTATGCTTGTAGTTGCATGCTGAGGAAGTGGCCGTATATTTGCAAAATAGCACGACTGGCATGCATTGAGATTTTGCTAGGAGGCAGTTGAGCTAGGCTATTTAGCTTAAACAAATGACAACGTCTCTTAGTAAGCATCGTGGTCAAGTGAAAGGTGGATATGTATAGTGTACCCCCCAGTATAATTGTCTACCTTGCTTTGATAACATTTGCTGCTTTATATCTCTTCCATGTTTATTAAAATTACGTAGCTAATCAAGTCGTCCCCTTCTTAGAGGGACACATTCGAGTGGGTTAAATTATTCCTCTCCATCAGAGCAGCAAATGTCACAAAATCATGCTAACAAACAAACCGGGGGGTGTACTGTACTCGATTTGCCAGGAAGGAGAAAATTTCAATCTGGATAGCTGACGCTGACAGCTAGCCTCTCGGCGTATTTCCCGATGCTACAAATTCGCAAGTTCTCGAATCTTTATGTCACTTCCCCATTCGATCGGGTTTGTAACTGGTTGTTTGGGCTGAGCTGCGGTGACGAGCTAGTAGCACAGCTCCTGAACGTTCTGCGCAGGAAGCGATTGTTGACTTTCCCACCCGGAACCTAAGAGTATTCAAGATTCGGAATGTGAAGCGCCATTGGGAGTCAGCGAAACCTTTGATTGCAGGAGCATACAAGCTTGTGCTTGTGATAGCACGGCTCTCGCCTCTGTGTATCCTGGGAGTGGGTGAGGCAAAGAGATGGAGTCGGCTTGCGCTTACTGTCGTGGGCATCTGCTTCTAATTTGCATGCACTCTGCGCTCAGATAGAGACCAATAGCTCAAAGAGGATTTTTGACTTATGTGGTAGTAGCAGTTATTCACCTTTGTTGACCGTCATCACGATTTTCCAGGGTGAATCGCTTACACGGCAATTCACCTGAGACTTCACTATTGAGATGATGGGTCGCGCCTTCACCTTCTTCAACGCCAGTAAGCGAAGGGCGCTAGCCCACATCTCTTGACATAACTTCGATAGACTTTCCTCATTTCTTCCAACTTTACGCAACTTCAATCTCACTTCGGGTTCCTCGCCCGGCACCAGGTTGCCCTCGACGTGGTCATCACACAGTACCAAGCAAATACGAACAAACGGCCTGGTCGAACACTTACACGATGCCACTCCCGTACCGCGATATCATCCTCGGCCCTGGACACTATATCCGAGACTTTCAAGATGGGACCCTCGAGCGTTACACGGCTTTGTCCGATGCTTTAGATGTTGTGTTGTCTCAGTCTCGAGCTGAACGAGCGCCACTCATGCGTTATTTCGAGAGCATATTGGCAACGCGCAAGTCTCTAATTGCTCGTTGTCAACGTCCTAAGCCAACTCCAGAACTTCTGGGAACTGTCCTGAATCGCTTCTCGAAGTTCAGCAAGTTGCCTTTTGAGCTACGAACGATGATTTGGAGACTGGCACTACCTGGACCTCGGATTCTAGAATGTTCCCGTCTCATTGGTTTCTTCAGCCGGCCAGCAGCACTTCGCGAGTCCCAGCAACTGGTGCTGAACATTGCTCTATCATGCAACGAAGCTTTTCTGATCACCATGAATCGCTATAAGAAATATCGCCTTAGACAGTTAGCTGGGAAGTCCCCCGAAATGTTCTCGTTCTATACCATCGACCACACCTGCGACATTTTCTACATATACCATGAACAGCTGTCTGAAATCGTGGATCCGTACTATGATCCCGATGGGAGGATCAAAGCCATAAAACCTATCAGACGTTTGGCCGTCAGCATCAACCGCGAGTTCGATGAATGGAACGCTGAAATGCTAAACTTTGGTATCTGTGATCGACTGGAAGTCCTTGAAGAGATCATATTCGTTGCTGACGAGGAGCGTTTCATGGCGGGTATGCTGAGTGGAGAGACAGACTTCTCTGATTTCTTTTACAGGCCCGGCAAACACCATGACAGCCCCATGCCGATCATTCAACTTGATCTATGGGCCGAGCCAGATCATCCATACCTGGCATTGTACGGGAAGGAAATCTCAGACCTCAAAGCATTGCTGGAGACAGACGAGGTTGCCAAGGCATTGAAGGGTGTCAAAATCACCTTTGAGTTGTGGAGAAGACCAAGAACGTGCTCGCAGTAGATGAGCTGGATTTCGCTCTCTTTGCTCAGGTTTTTGTGTTTCAAGCTGGCGGAATTTCCTCACTGGAGGTAGGTGCAGACTTCCCATTGCAGTCGTACAAATCTGACCTTCACCAGAAAAGGTCAACCAAAAACGAGATGTTTTCGCGAATCGAGGACTGGCGACGATCACTCTGCACGTCGCTGACACCGCCGACAGGCTTCCAACCTCATAATCCTTGGCTCTGCTTACCCGATCGCGACTATCTGTCTGTTATGGCTGGGCGATCTTGGTAGATGTGGTTCAAGTCTGGCTGGCTAGATTTCCACAAGCACAGGACTCGATGGACCAAAACGCTCAGTGGTGGATTGACAAGATTTGTTTCTGGCTTTGCATTCACTGTACATGGCTCTCCGAGGATCGAAAACGTCGTCTTCACCTACATGTACATAACTCTGGCTGGCTTCTGCGGAGGACCCACGGCGCACTTGGTTGCTGGATGATGCACTGAAGTTCATGGAATGCGAGAGGATGGTGCTTGGAGATGGAATCGCAATTTCGTACTTGAATCTCCCAGGCTGCAACGTAAAGTCGCGTTTCCGCGTAGTACTTGATCAGCACAGCCCAAAGCAATTACAATATACAACGCAAAAGAAGGTATTGAATCGTGAACTTCATTACTCAAACAAATCGGCATGAACCTACGTGAATGAAAACGCCAAAAGCAATCCCACCGCCTCTTCCATCCCATTCCTTAGCCCCATATATCATCTCATCATTACACTCCCAGCCCTATTTTCATACACCCGACATATCCACATCACCATCACTCAATAGCTCATCAACCAGCGAGTCTCTGGTCCCACTCCTCCTCTTCGGCGTCGGGTCTCCAATAATCGTCCCCTCATCGTCATCCTCTTCCTCCACCTTCTCCAACTCCTCCTCCGCCTCACCCTCAATAGTGCTCAACACACTCTTCTCCTCATCCACCACGCTCGGCGCAACACTACTCTTCCGACTCGTCATACTATTCACACTACCCCTCAGATTCAGCGTGAGACTAGCCTGCTCATCGTCTTTCTCTTTGAGCGTATTGACGATCTTGCCGAGCGAGACGTGGATTTTGAAGAGTGCGTTCCGGCCGGTGGCGTCGGCGATGAGCTTCTCGTCGATGGCGAGCGAGACTTCGGCGTAGATTTCACGGAGGAGGGACGGTGTTGAGGAGGGCGAGATGTGCAGTTTTGCGAGGAGGGGTGCGAGGGTTTTCTTCTCTTCTCCTGGGAAGGTTGTTAGTAGATGCTCAAGAACAGGATGGATTATTAGAGACTTACTGCTTACACCAGAGCCTAGACGCTCAAGAAGGTCCTGTGTGAACTCGAGATGTACATCTCCGTTGACGGACTTCTTGGCGCTCTCCTCGAGTGTCATTTGGCTTCCTGGGACGTAGCATTTTCGAGGGTCGGTCCAGTCGATGAGATGTGCGCCGATGGTGCTGAGGCTGACCATCTCTGTCTCGGCATCGCCTTCATCGTCGAGGTTTTCTTGGACTTCGAAAAGCTTGTGGAGTGCATCGAGAGCTACTTTCTGCATGCGCGATTGATTCTCCTTTCGGCTGAAGCTGTAGACTGGGAGGAAATAGCTGAGTGTTTGGCGAACGCCTTGATTGTGTGCTGTGCTGGGATCGAAGTAGAGTACGACAAGAGTCTTGAGCAGGTCATCGATTGCTGGAGAAGCATCTGAGATGACTCGACCGAGCATAAGTTTCGCTACAGCAACAGTAGCGGCAGCTTGGACTTCCGGTGCTTTGGTGCCTGATTTGAGGGCCTTGAGGTAGACTTTGAGTAGCGCAGGATTGGTGTCCAAAAGATGAGCTCCATGCTGATTCAAGATATCGGTGAGAATCTGCAAGGCAGTGATTTGGAGAGCTGCGTGTCCTTTGCTGAAGAAGTGCATGAACAAGGTCAAGTTCTCCTCTGCGAGAGATTTGTCAAGCAGTGAGCAGAGACCCAGACACAGTAGACCACGCTCTCGAACGGGGGCTTCGTGACTTCGCACAGCTGGCACAACCAAATTATTTAACATGGCAACCAGATCAACATTCTGCTGCAAGTTGCCTTCGACGTTCTCAAGCATGCACTGGACAATGTGAAGGCACTTCATGTTAACCATGATCTCGCGAATGGCCTTTTCTTGGTCCTCCTCTTCGGTCCGCTGAGAGCCTTTGCCGGACTTGGTTGGTGTACCCTCGCCGCTGATCTCTGATCTCGCGGAGTGGAAGCTTTCATCTGCATCTTCGGAGGCTGGCTCGTCCATAATTGTGTCGTGAACATCGGCGACAGCCTCGAGAACGACACTGCAGAATTCTCGCTCTCCAGCAGCATCGCCGGCGCAAATGCCACGAAGAACTTCAACAGTGAGTTTAGTGACCTCCTCTGGGATATCAGGAATAGATAAGGTCTGTCGCAGAAGAGCGAACATCTTCCTGCGCCCGACCTCATCAGAATAATCGAGAGTCCGGGCAATGTGAAGAAGCTGTTCCACGATGAACTCCTGCTCAACCGTATCTTCTTCTTCTTCGTCCTCGCTTGGCTCTTGCTCGGCAACTCGTTTCAGTGCCTCTACCAGAACAGTGATGTATCTTTGAAGATAGAAAGCAAGTTTGGTCACTTCTGGCATCTTCTCCTCAATCAATGCTTCGAATTTACCGTTGCCCTCATTTCTGCAGAAATCGTTAAAACTTCTTGCCATGAAAACGGCTTCAGCACTCAAGGTATCCCAAAAGTTATCATCGAATGTAACTTCATCTCTGTAGTCTGGACGACCCTCCCAGAAGCCTTTCATCGCCTCCAGTGCAACTCCGTTCTCCACACCGGAGTTTACAACGTCGATTCGCTCAAGCAATTCCAAAAGACCTTCGAAATTAGGTGGCTTAGCTTCTCCAGTGGCTGGCTCAGCTCCCTCAGTATCAGCTTCGGCGGTACCAGCACAGTCCTCAATCCAGCGCTCGCGGAAAAGCTTCCCGGCTGCCTTTCGGACGTTCTCATCTCTATCCCTAAGGCCCCATCGAAGTAGCTTTTCACGCATGGAAAGAGACAAATGCCTGAAATCTCCCAAGGCAGGTAAAAGTCGCGAATAGAGTGCTCGGCGAGTAGCTGGGTCCTGGTCTCTAGCTCTTTCCAACAAGAATGGTAGTGTATTTGGTAGAATTGGAAGGTTGACCAACAGTGACCTTCGGACATCAGCACTTGGGTCGTTTTGGAGCACATCCAGCAACCGTTCCAGCAATCCAGATCCAGACTCGTCATCGTCGCTATCCGCAGCTTCGCCCTCCACTTCATTCCCTGCAAGGCGTCCCAATCCCAATACTGCTTGAACGCGGACCATAGCTTCTTTGTCGTGTATCCGTTTGAGAAGCCCATGTCGGAGAAGCTGGAAAAGGTCATCGTCGATAGCCTCAAGCGAGTTGATAATGTGAGAAATCAACTGCGTTGATCTGTACCTGACGAACTTCTCTTTAGCCATCAGAAGTGGAAGGATCGCGTTCATAAGGTGCGAATTAAGCCGTGTACTCGGTGTCTCTGTCATGACCCCAGCATCATCATCGCTTTCTGGGAGGAGCTCATTGTCCTTCTCATTCGCATGTCGCAAAAATAAACCTGTAAAGCGGATTGCGCGCTCGCCCACACTCTCGCTCTTCTTCACGGGCATAATCCGTAGAACGCATCGTGTGAACTCCTCTGTGAATTGTTCTTCGTCGAAGTCCTCCGCGCCAGTCTTGTTCTTCTTGCTGCTTGTGGGCTCGTAACAGCAGGCTTCTTGGATCTTCCGGAGGTTGATTACCAGTTTTCTATGGCCTGCTGTTGTTCGCTGCGCATCGCGGAAAATGGATCCAATTTGGGTTCGCAGTTCGTTCTCCGGAGACTCGTCTGGTATCTCGATGTTGGGCGTGGATATCCTTGACGCTGTTGATGCGCGCGAGTTCAATGTTTGGACGGAGGACTTGTGAGACACTGCAGATGCCCTTGTGGACCGCGCGGTTGATACCCTGCTGGGCATTTTGTTCGTGATGTAGGCTCAATTCGAGGGTTTCAAGGCGTTCGCGTGTCGTATACGGGCGTTGAGTCGGTGGTTGATGCGAAGTCGCGGTTTGGAGCCCCAAATAGAAAACGCGACGTCCATAATCAACAAGCGGCCGCGGCGTTGACCCGCCAACTATCAGATAAGAGCTGACCAACTCCGAAAATGTCCGCGATCTGAACGGTCTGTTCAGAAGCCAGGAAAGAGTCAATTTATATGATCATAATCAGGTGCATGTCATGTTCGAGAAATGCCCGCTGATAGTCGCAATTCTCGTCCTAGAATGTTAGCCACATTGTGTCTATTTTCTTTTGTAATAATGCAAAGCTTCCGATATCAAAGGGATTCATGAAGTATGAAGTGGCTCAATTTTAAGTCCTCTCGTTCGTGATGTCCGTCTCTAATTTACATACTTTACAGAGCCATGTATTCCTTGACTTGGTGTACAATTTTGTCGTACTAATTTTCGGAGCCCAACAGCTTCTCATACATCATTACACCTGTCGGTACGCTCCCATTTTTGGTAGGGGTCTCAGACACCTGGATTTTTGCCTTTGACAACAAAGGCTCCAACTCCTCGCCCAACGTCTTCAATCCTGATGATAGCTCGGACGCCACTCCAAGTACTGCTTGGGCAAGTCTCGAACCATGAGCCACTGGGACGTTCGTAGACAGCCAAAAGTTTTCTCCCCCGGTTTTATTCTGCCGGCGAACTTGGAAATCTCGTGGCGACGCCAAAAGATCAGTCGCATATTTCTCCACCTTTCCGTCCACATCTTTGCCATCTTGGTATTTGCTAGCCCTGACAGCAGCAAGCTCGAGTAGTGTTCCATTGACTTCAAGAAGATTGGCCGGAGATTCACTCCCTGCAGGTGGTTGATGCTTTGGCTCTGCCATCATATCCTTCACCATTTCTGCCCAATGAAGTGCTTTCTTGGTTTCCTCAGCATCCCAGTCACTCAGGTATGCCTTCTGTCGCATCCAGAAAAATACCTGCACCACAAAATCCGGTTCCTTCAATGTCATCCCCGTCTGATCGGCTCTTCTTAAGCACTCCAATATAACATCCTGGCGTTCAGCCTTCCCAGCTTTGCGCAACAGCCTCATTCGCGCGTCGCCACCGATTCGAAACTTAGCAGTCTTCAAGCCCTGCAACAGGTTCGGCACGTTATTCCAATCCCGTTTGTCCTTCATCAGAGCTAAGGCCTTGTTGAAGCTCTTGAATTTTCCCGGCACATCAGTGAGAGGGTCCAGAGATTTGAGCGTGAAGTCTTCGCCTGCTACAATAGCCGTCACTGGTTCTACCTCTAGTGACTTCTTGTGCTTCCCCTTGAAAATGAGATCTCGTTGTGGCTGCGAGACATGGGCCGGGAGGAAAACTCGTTCGCGGAGTTTGGTGAATAGATCTTGCAACTCTGGAGAAGAGACTTCAGTGAACGTAGGGACAGCACCTATCATAAGTTAGTCTTGAATATTGCACATATGTACATGCTCATACCATGCTTTTGCCGTATTGAGGAGCTCGAGAAAGTCCGTTGTTGCAGCGTTGTTCCTCTCCCAGCTGTTCGGACAGCGCATTCGCTGCAGCGAACTGCCCTGCTGAGGCTCCTGCTGTTCATCGCCGAAGAGACAGTCCCAATTGAGCTTCTCGCGGGTTTCGAGGTAGGGAATTCTGCGTTGATGGCCGAGGAGTCGTCCGTGAGGTTGTCTGGTTGTTCAGCCTCGAAGGTCCGCAAAAAGATGCTGGTCGCTTTGACCAATCAGAACTCGGCAAGACAATTTCAGCCAAACCACCATGCATCCATCGCGAACCTCGACTTCTTCACATCAAAGACAATGGCGGCTCCAACACCCACACTGCGGCCATTGAGCTGCTGGAAGTCTATATTACGGCATTCGAGGCAGCAGAAGGCTGCGACGAGGTCATTGACGACATACCACAGGCCAGCGCCCCTTTCAAAAGCACCTTTACCACCTCCAACTCAGACGCCTACAAGACATGGTACATAGCACCCCTGTGTCCCAATCGCTTCATACATACGCAGTGCTAATTCCATTTTAGTCAATAGAAAGCTCAAAGTGGTCCCGCCACCAGTGTCATTCGCGAAGGTCTGCAAAGAACCCATCAAAGCCTTCACGGAAGACCAAATATCCATCCTCGACCCTACAGGCGCTCGCAGCTACTTGTTCTCCCGCACGAACACCGAAGCCGCGAAAGTTGGCGATATCCTCCTCGTGCGATTAAAGACCGGCGATCCATTTGCAGGCGTATGCATCAACATCCGGAGACGGGGCGTTGATTCGGCCATCCTTCTACGAAATGAGCTGACGAGGGTTGGTGTGGAGATGTGGTATAAGATTTACAGTCCGAATGTGGAGGGTATTGAGGTGGTACAGAGGAGAGAGAAGAGGGCGAGAAGAGCGAGATTGACCTACATGCGGAAGCCCAAGCACGACATGGGCAGTGTACAGAATATTGTGTTGGCTTATCAACGGTCGAGAGGTGCACTCAGAGGATCAGGATTGGATCAGCAGAAGAAGGGAGGTGCGAAGAAGAAGGGCAAGGGAAGGAAGTAGGTGTATCATATGTGTTGCATATCCGGCGCTTGGGAAGATGGGACGAGAATTGTACATCACTGTTTGAACATCATTCATCTTCCATGATTTCAATACGCGGAGTTGAAGAGTCCATGCCATTTCGCCGTCGTGGTGGTCTCATTCGTCTCTATTGCTACTTGCAAGGACAGCGCTACTTGATCCATGCAATGCTGAGAGTAAGTCAGTATTTATATCCGCAACATAGATACCCACCACATCCTCCTCCGCAGCTACCTAAGTCATGGTCTCGAAACCAGTCGTCGAGTTCAGCTCCGCACTCACTCTTCTTGTACAGCTCGCTGCCTGATTTGAGAAGACCATCAATGAAAGAGCCCTCCTGCGGCCAGATGTTTCTCAGGGCGTGACAGCTCATGGCCAGGCCTAGGTTTTCAAATACGAACTCCGTAATAACATCTCTTAGTCTCATATCCGTTCCATGTGTTCCATTCCAGCAGAGCCTGATGGACTTTGCAAAGTCCGTCGCATGTTCTGGTAGCAGATCTTCGATTTCCTTTGTTGCGTCCCTGAATCTATTCGAGGCAAAATCCTTGAGAGCTGAAACATTGTAGAGATCACCAGCAATGTACATCTTGACGTGAAAAGGGAGGTCCTTAGCCCTGTGGATCTTGCGAACTTGCTCGGCGTCATCTTCGGCGTTTTCCGAACCAAGAGGCAGGTGTGCACTGGTAGCTTGAGATCGCACTCCCCGAGTGGGAAGATGCATCAATCGCCTGGTGTGGTCATGTTCTGAAGCGAAGCCCTCATTCGGAGAGCACCGATTGATCGAAGTGATATCGCCGAAGCTGTAGGAACCTTTGTACAGGAACTCGACGAAGGCTTTCACGACTGGAAGCTCGTCACTCGTCATGTCGAATTCCGCAATCTCAACATGCTGTCACTACTCATCAGCATTTGCACCCCGTTCAGTTAACTATCAGGGACATACTTCTTTCTGCCATCTGTCCACAGCGGCTTCGATCACATTAGAGGCAGAACAAACAACTGCCCGATGAACTTTGAAGACTTCGTCGTTGCAACGGATCAGGAGATCGTGGTATTTGCAGGACTTGAATAGGCTGGAACGTAATGTTATAGTGAGGACTCAATGACGCGGATCCAGAACATGATTACCTCTTAAGCCTGGCATCCATGTTGACTCTGGGTCTGGGAGCCATGATTTCTGTTTGTGGTTTTTGGAAATCAGAAATCGAACATCTTGCTGATTTATACTACGAGAGCATTTGGGGAGCAAAGATGCAGTCCTTTGTGCCATATTCCAGTGGTGACTGGAACATACGAGCCATAATCCTGGCTTCGATCACCTACTTGTCTTCAAGCATATACCTTCAAAGCCGCCCATCACGAAATAAGCTGTTCTATCTTTCGATGGAAACAAAGATACAAATCGCCCGCCTGCATCACATTCAGATCACAGATGGCTCTGGCTCGGGACGATCATGAGTTAGTTCTCTTTACTTCCTCTGTCACGTATTTCTTTCAAAACTTCTTCAATTCTATGATCTCCTATGTCTTGGACCTGCGAAAGCTGGAAGATATGTCTAGAAGGAAATGGTGCTTTCTATCAAGGTCTGAAGGGTGTTACAGTACAAGATAACCATGGGAATATGTCGAACAGTCCCTGTGACATGACGGAGATGCGGGCGTTCATGAAGATGGCCGTGTCATGACAAGGATATGATGGCTGACCTTTGTTAACACCCATAGACTTTAGTGAGGTGGCCACTTAAGCGAAAGCGTTGATTGAAATCAATACCAGTCGCAACGGACTCCACAAGCTCTTGAAGTTGTTTCAGAGACTCATCCAATTCTTGTAGGGTACTTCACAGGATAATGAAATCATCACAAAGCATAGATCATGTAATTCAACAGACTTTTCTCATGACGGTATTGTTACCAATATCAGCAACCATTTGGCCTACCCAATAACCTTTAGTGGAATTGAAAGCCCCCTTTCTTCTTCGCCTTTTTCGCCGACGAAGAGCGTCCCCAGATTCCGGAGTCTTCCTCAAAGGAGACCACTTCATCCGTCAGTGCTGAAGCAGTGTTTCGCTCCAAGGCCAGGTTCAAGATGTCAAGACAAAGATCGCCTCTCGCGATCATGAGATCTCTGAACTCTCCGCGATCACGAAGTGCCCGGATGTGATCACCGGCAATGTTTACGATAACATCTCTTAGCAATCTGTCCGATGATACAGTATTCTCCCAAAGCCTTTTCGCTGCAGCCGAGAACAAAGGGGTATTCCAGCAAGTCGCGGAGGCTTTCTCGAACTTCTCTTTCGCAAGGTTCTTGAGTCTGGACATGTCGTATATGTCTGCCATGATGTAGACTTTGACATTGAAGAGAAGTTGAAATCCATCATCGGTTTCATCTGCCGGCATTGTGTCTGACTCTGGTTGCGGTGAAGCTGACTTGCCCATGGACATTTGCATGCCCGGAGCAGGGCTATTGGAGCGACCAGCTTCATCAAAGTAGTCTCTAGTGTAAAGGTACCTCAGTATGGCGGCTACAACTGGGAGCTCGTCATTTGGGAGTTCGATATTGTGAAGTGTGGCTTCCTGGATCCGGTAAGCTGAGCCCTCCAGCAGCCAGCGACACCAGCATTTGATCTACTTAGTTCCGTACCTTGAATTGCCCATCAACCATCTTAGCAAGAACCTTGGATTTAGAACAGACAATTGCACAATGGACCTTGAAAACCATGCCCTCGCAGCAAATCGTTGCATCTGCATATTTGCCCGACTCGAAGAGTCTGCTTCACGTCAGCCAATACCGCCACTTGCAGGAGAGACTTCTCACCCTTCAATTGAATCCGCCAAGTCTCCCATACTGAACCTGATTTTGATCTAATAACAAGGAGAAATTGTAGTAGGAGGAAGATAATCCGAGGAAAGAACCCAGTTTCCCAGATTCAGGTCATGGAGTAGCTGCTCCGTTCGCAGGCAAACGGAATCCTCGCTGACACAGCTTGCCTACCAGCGGGTAGTCACATATCGTGACTGATGCCGATATGACAGGTCTTCTCTAATGCAAGAAAACTGTGTGCGAAATATCCTAACCTCGTAAGTCTAGCTGTCTGGGGTGTTACGGCTATTCTCGTCGTTTCAAGTGGGATGCCTTGAAAAGCCATATCGCAAAGCAGCTTAGTGCCGTTCATCGTTTGTGACTATTGAATGTGACTGTCTGCAAATGATGCTCCATTGATCATTGTACGTGGCAAATGGGTAGCATCGAATGCCTGCCGATGAGACGGTAGTGTGCAGCTGGATTCGGGGGTATCGTTTCAGTAGTGGCCTCGGGTTGATATGTTTGGAATCCACCTAATTCTCCGGCTTACTACACGTCCTTGTTTTGTGACTGGATGATTTGAGGGCTTTGTGATCATCTCCAGCATCGCATTAGACTTGAAGCTAGAAGATCAACTAGATGTCCGTATGCACAAGCTGCTGCAGGAAATATACAAAGCCAAAAATGCAGGTGACACGGGAATTGCGTTGAATGATCAAACCTTTCCCGCTACTCCTAAATTGTTTGACTCCTCTATTTACCATGATTGTCCTCAAATTTATGCAAATTCTACAGCCAAGCTTCGTATGGATCATCCAATATTACATCGGCAGCCTTCAGTCCGAGCATAAAAACAGGGATAACGGGAAATGGCCCAGGCGTTCTAGGAAAAGAAGATGCATCAACAACTCTCAATCCATTGACTCCTCTCACACGGAACGAGCTGTCCAAAACAGCCATCGGATCATCATCGGCTCCAATCGAACAAGTACTGGTCGCATGATGAGACCATGCTTGAGCTCTGATCTCTTCCTTGACATCGCAATCACGACTGCCTTTACACGGAAGCGTCTCAGTCCAAGGTTGGAAAGGTGCTCCCATGGAGTCAAAGATCTTGCGTCCTAACTCGATTCCCTCGGCTAATGCTTGAAGGTCTTTGTCCGCTCCGGGCTCCTCGAAGAATCTGAAATTGATATCGGGAACTTCTCGAGGATTTGCTGACACCAGCTCGACCGTTCCCAGACGACCGTTCGGGTGTATTTTGACCATCGACCAGTCGAACGCGCTAGGCTTGACGCCTGGGACAACATTGACTGTCTTATCAGGCCAGTATCCTTGGAATGAAGCACCTGGGATACCAAAGAAGAATATGTCTCGCTCGTTGAATGCTGCAACACTGGACTTGAACATGAGTGCATCAAGTGGACCGGTGGCATATGGTCCCTTGCCTTGGAACCACTCTTCGAGACATGGGTCGCCGGGAGCACCGTAAGTACAGACAGAAGCTTTGTTCGTAAAGTTGGTTGAAGCTTCGGCCACCACACCCATTTCGGTGTTGTCTTGTAGATTCTTTCCCACGCCTGGGAGGCCAACCAGAACTGGAATACCGAACTTCTCCAGCTCTTCTTTCGGTCCGATGCCACTCAGTTTGAGAATTTGAGGTGAATTAAATGTTCCTCCTGCGATGATCACTTCGTGCTTCGCGAATGCCCGCTTCGTCACCCCTTTCTTTGATGGATCGTAACGCGGATCGGCTTGGTACATGCTCTTGCCAGCTAGGTATTCGACACCAATTGCTCGAGGAGTTCTTTTGTTTTTGCCCGCAGTATTGAAGAGAACTTTCGTAACAAAAGACTCAAGTCCGACGGTGAGCTTATATTTTGGCTTGCCGTACTTGTTCTTGGCGTTCAGAACTTGGACTACTGCATCACGAGCCGAGACACGTCGTCCCATGAGATTCCGGTGGGAGGGAAATCCGCGGAGACCAACTTCCTGATCGCGATCCGGGCTCGCATTATTCATGTCTGTCTGCAGCAGCTCGAATACATTGTTCGGGTTCTGTCCCATGACTGTGGCTGCGGCCTTTAGAACTTCTTGAGCCTCTGTCTGATTACTGAGAGATTCGCCAGTGTTCAAGCTGATATCGAGGAATCCATTAAAACCATGACCGGGGGTTCCTTTGGGTACGGTGTGATCGTTCTCGAGCTGTATCCAGTATTTGCGCATATTTTCAGCACTTTACTCGTTAGCTCGCATCGCATGCGCTGTTCGGTTTCTGGAGTCGTAGCTTGCCTCCAAGAATCATCACCTGTGATTTCCACAATCTCGTTCCAGTCTCGCTCAGCAGGAAGCACGGCACATTGGACATTGTGGGTAGAACAACCTCCCAGTGTACCTGTTCTAGGATAGTAGACCCCCAGACGCTTGGCACCTGCTGGTGGTTCTGTCCCGACATAGAATTCTCCTTCTGTTGTATTCCAGACTAGATGCTCATATTTGTTTGTGATCGCGTCATCCGTGTGATACTAAAGCTCGTTAATACTGTCTGCCATTGATACCCCAAGGTAGAAATCATAATGGTTACCTTGACGAAGAAGTCCCAACGTAGAAGGGGGTCGTTGTTTGCCAATGAGCCCCACTGTGCAACCTGTAGCGTAGTGTCAATACACAGTCAAGTATTGAGCACCATGATCGCGCAGGGAGCTGACCTGCACATGGAGATTCTCGCCCTGATCATCGCCGGCTTCAAGAAGAAGAACAGATGCATTTTTCTTTGCCCTGACCAGTATCGTAAGCATCAAATTACTCGAAGATGTCTCCTCAACTTTCTCCAGTAAGAGAATCAGATCAAACCGCGATCCAGACTTACAATTCTGCCGCAAGAACTCCACCAGCTGGGCCTGATCCGACCACGATATAGCTGCGAAATGGTTGTCAGTGGGTATTCATTAATGCTTGATCTCTTATGGCGCCCACTCACTCGTAGATCGTCTTTGCAGCTACATCGGCTGTACTTGTGGCCAGCAGAGCCAGGAGAGGAAGTAGCATGGACTTTCCGACCATGACGGCTAGCTCAGCCGAAAATTGACCTCGTATTCAAATTGAAAACAATCGAGTGCTCGTATGAGAGATGAGCAATTGGCAAATGGAAAATGTCAAACAGACTTTGGGGAGGTTTTATATCCCTCAAGCTCACCCACGGTAATGAAGTCATTTCACACAGTACCTGCACAAACCTGCTGATTTATCCTTACCTAGCTTGCATTTCATATTGACCTACCTGATCTGACATTTAGGTCCGAGGATCCTGGCCGGTCACTTGACCCAGCCAATGGCTCGTCGACGACCCTGAATACCGAGTTGCACCGACAGGTCTTGGCAGGCACCGTTTCCGTAGAATATGCGTATAGAGACATCTTTTTAGCATTCAGTCCGAGAACTAGAACTAGAAAGATCTATTTACGCCGGGTTTACTTAACTATCTGATTATTATCCCTCAGGTTGATTCTGAACGTGAAATGAAGAAGATCGAGGCCTTCGCTTGAATGGACAAGAAGCAGTTTGACAAAAACATTCGAAAGCCCGGCTTACCAGCTGCTATTGCTCTGCAGAAACGCGGAAAGCACGTTCGGTAAACTTTGCGAAATCCGATTTGAAGGATTAAGAATAAGGTTAAACTTGTTTATTTGACTTTCTGATGGCATGCTGACCAAGAAAGCTAGCCAATTTCCACCAGCCAGCCGCCAGCCCCGCGAAGCGACCCCTGAATTTAGGCTCTCGCTTCGGATGACCCGCAGTTTGTCAACAAAGCTTGACTTACAAAGTACCAAATGGAAACTGCGAAAGCACTGTTTTGTTTCGCTACCATCGGAGACTACGATACCCTCTCGATGTCATTTTGTGCGAATTCTTCCTCGCGGCATTCTGGTAGGAAATAATACAGGCCTGAACGTCCGAAGAAGCCGGTCTTACCCCGCAGCAGTTTGCATGCAGCATCCTAGACCATGCACCGGAATATGTACTCGATCCGTACCGCACCACATGTACCGCCCCTAGTTGATCTGCAAGCGGAAGGATCAGTATCACGGAGATTACAAGACGATAATCCATGTAAGCAGGCAGTACCTTCGGATCAAAGAAAACAGACAATTGCGAATGATAGCTACCCATTAGACTTGCACCTGCCAGAACGCGATAACCTTGCCACCCGTTACATTTGACGAATTAAGCGAAACGTACTGCCACGTGGTACACATACCTAGACGTTCTCCTCGGACTTTGTCAGTTTCTAAGCCTCACAATATCTGTCGGTGAAGTATGACCGTACCCGAGCAAGCCATAGTCATGATGACCCCGATGGAGCTTATTTCTATTCTTTCAAGCACTTTGAATACCGCATGATAAGAAATGGACTTTCGTCGTGTTATCAAGCGACACGTGCACTACGAGCCTAGGTATTTTCTAAGAGGGGAGAGTAAGTATTTATCGATTCACTCCGCCCTTTCGTCCTCCAAAATGCTAAACGTATCTCGAACTGTAGTTCCGTTACCTCCCGGTTCGATCGTACGTGAGCGACCAAATTTTTGGCTGATATATGATCGCGATGTATCTTACTTCATTGCTACGAGGTGAGGCTGTGATACATAACCGTGAAGCTTCAACGCTATTCAACACTGCGGAACAGGATCACTCCTTCTCGAACGGCGCTAAGGTGCCAGTATGTGGTCGCGATCACTTTCTGCTGATCAAAATTACCTGTAAAAGCAGGCCTTTGAATGATATCCACAGGATGAATGGTCGATCGAAGGGCAAAACGCTTCTATTTCAAGTGGCACACACGAGCGGATGCTGCGCTGGTAAGTGCACGCGAAGAAGGATGTGAGACAACCTCATCAAGCATTCCCCAAGAATTTTAAAATCGGTTAAGGTGCACCCAAGATTCAAGCGACCATTCCTCGTAATGTGCATCTGAGACCTTGTCTCATCGCACATTTCCAACCATGGAGTTTCCCCGGCTTGGCAAGCTGGCCAACCATTCCAGAATTATTGGTGTTGGCTGGAGATTTCAGATGCATTCCTCGCTTCAGCCTTGCATTTTTTTCAATAATAGATAAATTCGATGAACTTTCCCAGAATAACTTGACACCCCTAATCCATTTCCAATCGCAAAAGGCTATCCCATACCTACAAATTTCTAATAACAATACACAACATGTCGCTTAGATCAGTCCTCCAATTCGCAGCGCTCGCTCTTGCTTTGGTAAATACTGCATCTGCACAAGGTAGTACCACAGACTTAATTGCCTCGATAACCGAAGTATGCTCTCCTCCTTGTCAAGTCTTAGCCAACTCAATACTAACACACCCATCTCACAGATCTCTTCATCATCACCAAACACCACAACCACTCTCCCCACACTCACTCCATCACTCTCATCAACACTCCTCACAAACACAACAAACACAACTTCCCCACCCTCAGCCTCAACATCACCAACCTACCCCCTCCACAACACCACCACCAACTCATCAACACTACACTCAACCCACAGCAAACCAGCAGACGTCACAACCAAGATCATCGTAACAGAAACCGCTGATGGCGTCCCAGCCGAGACGAGAGTAGCGCCGACAAGCACTGAGTGCGCGGAAGCGGGACCAAGTTGTACGGTGTTGGCGTCGTCGGCGCATACGTCGGAGAAGGCGAGTTTGCTGGGTGTGTTGGGGCCGTTGGCTGTTGTTGCGGGGGCGTTTGCGATTTTGCTTTGAGGGGTTGATGATGGTCACTTATGTTGGGACATGTAGAGGGAATAGACTTGTTGGTTAGAATTGGTATAGTTTCTCCGATGGGCGAATTGGGAAACAGACTTGGTAGCGGCGGCGTCCTGGACTCATACGAGATAGGAAATCGAACCCGAAATAATTCTAAAATGATATCAATGAAAAGAGATATGAACGGCGCACATCCCACGGCATTTTATTGTGAGATCTGAGATTTGACCTGTTGGATGGAGACTGAGAAGCCTGCCTAACATATAGCAAAGTTTCGAGATAAAAGAGGACTTAAAGTTGCACGCACGTAGATAGAAGGTTGGATTCCTTGTGATTAGCGGCGCTGATACCGGATGCTGTACAGGAACTGGCGCCTCCATGATATCTTACTGGAAGGGGTAAAAGTCTTCTTACAGAAAGCAAGATAGTACTGTGAGATTTTATAGATATAAGTGAAACAATTTAGACCTTTCTTATATGTATACTCAGGGGCTGGCGAGGCTGAGAATGAACTCGAGCACAGGCGGAGACAAGTGCACGACAAGCGCGTGATAATGGAGCGGTAAGTGCTTCAAGCCCAACGATGATGGAAAATTGATAGATATTGCTCCTTAGTGCTCAGGTAAAAGGGGACGGGAGCATTAGCTGGGACTTGCTTGATGATCGATTCTCGGACTCCACCCTAGCTTTCTTTCCTAAAAAAAAAAAATGGAGCAGAAGCATTGAACTGCATCTATCTGCCTGCAGAATTACCAGTGACAGAGAATAGTGATAAATTCACTCAGGCCATGTACTGTGAATAGACGATGGAGTTTTAATGTAGAAATTTAATTTGAAGCCTCACTGAGCTAATTTGCCCCAGCGAGGAAAATCTCGCTATATGTTAGGTGCGAGTTTAGGTGTTATGCAATCCCTTTCTCGCAAATTATGAGGATAATTAAGATACTCGTTCCTCGCGCCCCAGGTGGGCTCTTGCCTAGTCGAAAACGAGCCGCATTCGGTGCAATGGAACCACCCATCAGGGTAACTGTTGTAAAGGCGTAGTACGGTGGAATCGTCGGAACAATGGTCACACTTCTTTACCCGGGTCATCATCTCAGGAGACACAGAAGCCTTGAGAATATCAAAGGCAATCTCCCCGGTTTCCTTGCACAGAGCGGCGAAGTCCTCACGATCGGACAAGTCCTTGGTATGCTCTTGAGCAGTCTTGATTGCGACATCCTTCAATAGACGGTCGCTATCCATGGTTTCTTTGTAGAGTAGCTTGAGGCTGGCGACAAAAGACGTGGTGTTCCACTTGTCAGAGACGACTTCCTCGTACTTCTTCTTGGCCAAGGTCTTCAAGCCCTGGATTTGAAGCTGGTCACCGATGATGTAGACCTTGGTATTCGTCATAAGAGGATCAAGAGCTGTGGTAGAATCTGCAAGGTTGGCGGTTGCGGTAGTGGCGGCTGAAGAGGAAAGCGATGTCTGAGATTTCTTTGCTACCTTGGTGGGTTTGTTGGCAACGATTTTGACATCACTTCCACGACCATCCGGATAGTCCTGGTTGTACATGAACTTGAGCATGCATTCAACGATGTCGGGGTCGTTGCCATCGAGCTCGATCTCGCCTGTGATTGCTTCCTGTTGTGGTCAAGTCAGCATACATATTCAGCTGTAATTCGATTTGGACAATGGTTACCTTGAACTGGCCATCAACAGCAGCAGCCAGTGGCTTGGATTGAAGACGGACAACGGCACGATGAACTCGGAATTCCTTGCCTTTGCACTTGATCAAAAGATCAGAGTACTTTCCAGTTGAGAACAGCCTGGTAATTATCAGTAACATGTAATGATGCAGCTGCTGGTGGACTTACTCTGCGGTGATTGAAGCCATCGTGCATATCTTCTGATCGGATAATTCTGGTGGTGGTCGACGACAAACGAGATTGTGGCGGTACACCTGCCAAATCTCGATTCGGGCAAGTGCGGAGTGAAGACTGCATGGAATTCACTACAAGCCCAGCCTGGTTTGATTTACTGCATCGTAGATACACAGGTGCTAGCCGACGATTCACCATAACTAAGTCTTCGAATAATCAACGAGAAAGTTCCGTTTGTGTGAATCGATCACATGGCCACTCGGGTTTTCACCTTGTGCTTCAGCCAGTACGATCGACAGCTTTCCCCTTTCGGTCAAAGTCTTTCGACTTCAATAGATCCCTCAAACTACCTTCGGCATGCGATGTGCTTCTATTTCGCCCCTGGATAGTGTAGTTGGACGATCCGCTGTTCTTGGTCCATGGTAGCCAAGAGCCAAGACTACCGAGTATCGATGGCCGTTCATCGGTTTCTGGTCTCAGAATGGAGGCGATGGACTCATTTCGGATCAGCTTTGGTGCTACGAAAGAACTTAGAGCTGGAGATGCGTATTGATCTGCTTCAAAGACGGTCACGGTCTCAAGATCTGTGGCGGTCGAGGTTTGGGGGCGAGCAGGCTCACTGATCAAAGAAGTAGACGAAAGGACCTGAGTAGTGGCATCATGCTTAGATCCTTGAGCATTGTCAATGATAATCGATGCGAAGGAGGCCGATTTTGATCGAACATGCTTCGAGGGACGTTCGTTTGCTGGACCTGCTTCAATTGCTTCTTCTGCAACTTTCTTTGATGCAGCCTCAAGCTCTTTCTTGGCAGCTCTTCCGCGGACTTCCTCTGCAATGACTGCAGCGGGCTTCTTTTTTGACTTGTCTTCATCCGATGACCTTGAAGAGGACATGATTGTTTCTAGTGTTCCATATGCCACGGATTTTGTTCGTCGGCCACCACGGGAGCCTCTTCCAACTAGTCGGGTCTGCTCATCGTCCGAGCCGATGGCCTGAAGAGTAGGACCACCAACAGCATGAGGCCCGACTCCGAGGCCAACATTCTGCAGGAAGGGTTCCCCTCGGCCATGTGGTGGCATGTGTACCTCATACTGATTACTGAGGCTGTATTTGCTTCTTGCACATATCTCGGCAATTCTCTCCAAGTCTTCTGCCACGCCATGTTTTATCTCTTCCATTATTCCCTTGAAAGTAAAAGCCTCGACGGGCGGCATCTTCAATTCCATCTTCCCAGCAGACATGGCTGACCATCCATTCTCTTTCTTCGCAGTAACAATATTTCGTTGTTTCGAGGGAGGTCTGGCAGCTCCAGAATATGTCCGCACTATTACTGGCTGGCTAAAAGTACTGTTTCGAGCACCAGTTGACTTGGCATATCGATGACGAGAGTGTGTCGCACCATTCAATTGTCTCAATGCAGAAATTCGAAGGGCGACGGCAGCTTCGTCGAGGATAGGGTGCTCGCCACGGGCAGCTTGTTCGGACTCGACGACGAGACTCGCTGTGGATGTGTTTGCACTCCAGAGACCAGGCGGGAGGAAGTGGAGAGGCAGAGAGTGTCGACGGTGAGAATCCGGGGCAGATTGAGCAGTTTTTGGATTGTGTTGCTGGCCGTGCAGAGAGGAGTGATTTGAGTCAAACGCTGGCAACGCTCGGGGCGTCGAGCCGTTCGGGATAGTATTGGCATCAGAGGCCATTGTGTGGATCTTCAGAGTAGCGGATGCAACGACATATTTCTGACTGCAATATTAGAACAATTGCTGTATGTGGGCAGCAGGCAGTGGAGTAGGATGTATGTTTGTATGTATGTAGGTGGTGCGTGGTCGTCTGAATACCCTGACAAAAGTTCTGTATGTCTGCGGATGGATTTTGCCTGGATGCCTCACCCACTCATGGTGCTGTGTTATGTTGTGAGAGGTGGGATCGGTGGTGAGGTGAGCTGTCAACCACTCACAGCTCTCGGTCCTCTCCTGCCATGCGGGATGAAGTGTCAGATCCCCTGTTCGCTCTCTTCCCCGGATTTGACGCGACTAGACCAGAACAGGTAAGGCTCGGGGCGGCGGCTCGGCAGCGCTTATCGACCCCTCATGATCCCAGCTCTCGGACCACATCTTGATCTTGATATGGGTCTTGTTTGACCGGACATACGGCGGGTATTTTGCCATAATCAAAACACAGCAACCTTCAACGCTCCCAAACACCACAACACCACAACATCACTGCACGCAGCCACATTCGAACATGGCTTCCTCGGCAGACCGAGACAAAGACTCAGATTCAGACGGCAAACAATCGAAACCCGACAATCCATTTATTAAATTCAGACAATTTGCGGATACACAAATCAGCTCACTCCTCCAAGTCATCATTGGCCTTCCATCCGCGTTCTCGAAAGGGCCCTCCAACGATTCTCGGTGGGCGGGGGTAGATGATGGTCTGCGAAGGCGAGATGAGCTTCAGGCTCGGCAGAAGGAACTGAAAGAGTCAGAAGCTAGGAAGCTACAATATCAAACATCGGACGAAGGAGACCGGCTCGCCAGACCTACGGAACGGAAATATTTTGTTGGTGAAGAATACCAGCCTTTAGGAGAAAGAGAAAACAAACTCGGCGTATCGACAAAGGACTTACCATTGTATTCAGCCGTCAAAAAGTCTCTATTCGCCCACCTTCAGGAGCCGGATTTTGATGAGGCCGATTGGAAAGATCTTAGAATACCGCCGACCTGGGGATCAAAAGCCTTTCTACCTCAATTTTACCCTCTTAAACTCCTACCACATCAATTGCCTACGTATTATGACAATGAATGCATAGGAACGACCCGTTGCTTGGTCTATAATGAGCTCAACAGTTCCAGTCTACTTCGTTCCGAATATTCTTTGCTCCCTTACCTGCTCTTCTCTTCTTACTCGCCACTCAAGCTCGAAAACGACTTCAGTACGGGCCGTTACCTCCCCTGGTCCGATGCATTTGAAGACCTGATCGCGACGAGTCAATCACCAAACGAAGGATCTCCTTGGAGACTCCTAGCGTCCAAATTCCTTGGATCGCCAACAGGTTCGCCTGAGGGCAATCTGCACTGGATAATGAAGCTTCAAACCCTCGGATATCTCCAGGAGCAGAAGCCGTTGGGAGAGGATGACCACGAAGCACTGGGCTACCAGCTGTCATCCATGCTATCAGAAGCTCAAAATAAGTTTAAACAGTGGGTTGACAGTGATGGTGGAACTGCGTTCACTGCCTCCAACAATCCCTCTGCTGCCGGTGTAGTGCAGGGCAAGAAAAGTAACGATGCTGGTGCCGAAACCACCAAAAGCCCAAGGACTGAGCAGGAAATGTATGACCATTTCCTGAAGTGGGCTTCATCGCCGCAAGCTATTAAGGAAATTTTCGAAGCTGGCGAAGCATTCATTTCTTCACTTGAGAATGACGATATGTCAGGAAGGAGCATAGAGCAGGATGACAGTATACCTCGCCCTCCATCACTCATGAAAGAAATCCTCGAGGTCACGAAAGCTTTTCGAGACCTCTCCCAGCCTCGGGAAACCTCAGTGGACCCTGAACAGCGGGACAAATCTCCACGAGAGATCAAACCTTCGGAGCCTTCAGATCGAGTCGTATCCTCAAGTACCACGACGGAACAGACTGTACATGAAGACGGGACGGTTGAAACTTGTGTCACAGTCTGGAAGAAATTCAGCAGCGGACGAGAGACGTCAACTACTACTCATCACTGCGAAGACCCGGCTACCGAGCATGTACAGTCGACGCAAGATGGACCGGAATCGAAGCTGGCCGAAAAGGAGAGCAAGGAAGATAAAAAGCAAAACAAGAATGGAAGTTCGGGATGGTTTTGGAATTGAGCGGCTTTGTACAAGATACCTCTGCGTTTGGAGTTTGATGATTGGATGATCATGAAAATATGTCCTTTTGATGTTGGGGTCGAAGTAAATGGTTTTCTCGACAGGAGGGCAAATTGAGCTTCTCACCTCAGCTTTCACTGAATGTGCACTAGTATGTCACCAGATCTGTAAATACACATAATGCATACGTCCTTGTCTCTTATTCATCTACCTAAGACGATCTCAGATCTTCAATTCTGCATCCAAGCCAATGACGCTTCCACACAAGAATCTGTGCTTTCATCTCAAGTTGACATCCACCTCGCTTAATGTCGATTCTCAGAAACCTAAACAAAGAACTACCCCTCACCGCCTTAGACCGCAATTCACGCCTGCAGAATCTTCTCAAGCACCATTACTTGAATAAGCATAGCGCCAATCATTCGCTAGTGTGCTTTCCCATCTTCTCGAGTGATCTCAAGCTCTCGCCTTTTCTTCGAAGACAAGAATCTCCCCTCACTCGAGGGCCAACACAACAAACACGCTCG
This sequence comes from Cadophora luteo-olivacea, assembly GCA_026120085.1. Taxonomy (NCBI): domain Eukaryota; kingdom Fungi; phylum Ascomycota; class Leotiomycetes; order Helotiales; family Ploettnerulaceae; genus Cadophora; species Cadophora luteo-olivacea. Next base: position 106,473 of record JALRMC010000080.1, read on the forward strand.
TTCACTCGATCACACCAAGGTAAAATCCTCCAGTGTCTCTCCTCTCTAAGTCATTTCCATTGCCAATCACTAACCCTCTTTTCGTTTACAGATCGCTGATCAACAAGCAGAAATCATGGCCCCCTCACCTTCACCACCAATCTCGAACCCACCACCAACAGTCTCATCCGAGCAATTCGCCAGCAATGTCGACACCGAGCTGAACAAACGTGGTCTCTCGCTCAGAGGTGACGATCGTGTCAAGCTCGCTCGTTTGAGAAGAGGTATTAAGAGAGAGAAGGGCAAGGAGGTCTCGGAGACGGGAGAGGTGAAGTACGAGAAGGAGTTCAAGTACTTCCCGAAGTTGCCGTTGGAGTTGAGGAGGATGATTTGGTGAGATTTTCTTTTTTTTTTTGAGACGTGAAACAGGAGAGAGGTGCTAATTAGAGATTTTGGTTTAGGAAGCGCGCCATACCTGTCTTTCCCCACCGAGTCATCACCGTGAAGGAAATCTGGGGTACAGGGGAAGGAAACTCCTCCAAGTACACACAAACCATTACCTATCCCTGCCACCCTGGTGCCTATCTGATCGTTACCTGCAAGGAGTTTAAGCAGGTTTTGGATGAACAGTGCTTCGCCCATCTCAGAACCATAGCCAAGGATGCAGCCATCACCAAGGAGGGTGAAGTTCTAGCGGTGGTTGACTCCAAGAAAGAAGTCGTCACATACTCGGCAAGCCGCCTGGTCAATTACGAAGATGACATCTTGTACTTGACCGTCGGTCTCGATTTCTTCACCGTACCTGAACACAAGATTCTCGTTCCATTTGCTTCGATCAAGCGACTAATGATGCCCCTCGATCGCTTTACCGCTATGCTTTGGCATGGCGACTTGAAGTACGAGATCATATTGCAAACCTTGACTGCTCTCGAACAAATCCTCGTCATTGACTTCCCCGAGCTCACTTTGCCCAGCGGATACATGGAGCACATCTCAGGCCCCCACCGAATCTACACAGTAGCAGACCAACTTGAATTCTTCCCTTGGTTCTCGCTTGACCCTCCGAGATCTATCGAACCATTTCATGGCAGCCAATACGATGATGATCACTCTGCCCGATTTCTTGAGTGGGTGCTGGACACGTTGGACGAAGGAGGTAGTGGTCCACATAGGGGAGTAGCATTTGATGCGGAGGCGTTCTCCAATTTCTTGGATGTGAAGATCTACCATGTTGATGCTTCGAAGTGTCGTGTTGGTCCTAAGCTTCTAGTGCAGGATCAGGATCGATACGAGTTCTCTCGTGTTGACAGGAAATGGTATTCGACCTCTACCGGCTTGGCTGCTGTACTCGATAATGAGGATTACTGAAGGACCGGTGTATAACATCGCGATTTCACGTCAGTTTCCGGCGGAAGGAGGTTGAGTGGTTGAATGAGATGCACATTCTGTCTTTCTCCTCTCATACACGTTCAGTTAGAGGGATCATCCAAGACATTGTACAGTGGACCAGAACCATGCCACTAAGGCTATGCTGCCCTGTTTGAAGGCGCTCAACACAGGTCAGCTCACAAATGAAGAAACTCTTCTCTACAATCCCTCCTCCTTCTTGATCCCCGTCTTCGTCTCCACATGATCACTCCTCAAATAATGCCCCTCGATAAACCCACTACAAACCACCGCCAACCCCGCAATCCCCGTGTAGAAAATCCACATATTGCGCATACTCCACGCATACGCTCCTCTAACCGCCAATTGCTGCGCCTCATCCTTCAGTCCCTTCACAAGATACACGTTTGCGCCTGCTCCGCCATCACTTAACAGGTTTGTAATATTCATCGGGAGATTAGTCGGAGCATGACTCAGACTGGGGACTTTGATATCCATCGAACTCTGAAAGATAACACCACCAATAACAACTGAGATAGCCGTCGCGAGACTCCTTACGAATCCAAAAGTCGCGGTTGCGGTCGCGACGTCGTCTTGTTTCGAGCAAGCTTGCAGCGCTATCAACGGTGCTTGGAACAACAAACCCGCTCCAATACCAGCGATGATTTGGAAGCCGATGATCTGGGAGAGAGGTGTGTGGACGGCGTAGAGGATGTATAGACCGTTGCCGATGGTCATGAGGAGTACGCCGGCGTAGATGAGAGTGAGGTAGGATCCAGTGCGGTGGATTATGAGGCCTACTAGCACGCCGGCGATGGCTTCGGTGACTGTGATGGGCATGACAAGGATACCTGAGGCGAGGGGGGATGAGAGATGGACGGATTGGAAGTAGAGGGGGAGGTAGTATTCTGCTGCGATGTAGACCTATTTCAAATCAGCTTGTCAGCTCACCTTACTGAAGCACTATGGTCATGTGGAAGGGAACAGATAGCGACTTACCATCCCATGCCACAACGTCAACAACAGACTCGCCGCATTCGACTTGTTTGCAAACAAACTCATCGGCATCAACGGGTATCTCGCCAACTTCCTCTCGCAATACACGAAAATGCCACTCATCGCCGCTCCAAACACAATCAGACAAATCACCTTCGGCGAATCCCACGGTACTGTCGAACCTCCAAACTCCAGACCAAGAAGTAACATCAGTACTAGACCGATGATGGAGAGACTACCGAACCAATCTATAGCTTTGAAACCTTCGAGGAGAGGGGTACGTGGGTTGTGTACGTCGAGGTAGAAAAATAGGATGATGAACGCAGCGCCGGAGAGAGGGAGGTTTATCCAGAATGCCCATCTCCATGTAAGCTTTTCCGTGAATGCACCTCCTAAGATGGGACCGATACCACCTGCGATGATCCAGACGAGTTCCATAAGACCAATGTAAAGACTTCTGCTCCTGTTGTGTTCATGTCAACACTCCTCCGAGCGAGCTGCTAAGCGAAGTCCCCCTCTCGCAAACCCAACACACCTGCAACCATTCAAGAATATTCAAATGGAGAGAAGAACAGAAGAACAGCAGAGAATGAAACAAAAGCAGGTTACTAACCTCACACTAAACAAATCACTAATCGTAATAATAACCATCGGAATCATCCCCCCCGCCGCACATCCCTGAAACGTCCTACTCACAATCAACGCCCTCATACTCCTCGCCTCAGCACAGCCAATACTAGAGACGAAGAAAATGCCATCCGCGATCAGAATGATCGGTTTCCGACCGAAGATGTCGGACAGTTTGGCCCAGATGGGTCCGGCTGCGGCGCTGGAGAGGAGATAGGCACCGCCGATCCAGACGTAGCCGGAGGAGCTGGAGAGGTCGTGCGTTATGGTGGGGATGGCGGTTGCGACGATGGTTTGGTCGAGGGCGGTTATGAACATTGAGAGCTGTGGATTGGTAGTTGAGTGATGAGTTTGGGTTGGGAATATGGAAGGGGGCTCGGATTCGGATGGGAATGGGAAGGCGGGACGTACGTAAAGGGCCGTCATGATCGCTATGATGCGGAATTTGCTTCTCGATGCATCGTCCTCAGTTGAATTGATCGTAGTTTCCTGTATTGGAACAAGCTCGATATCTTGAGACCCATCATGAATCGGGGATATTGAAGATGTTGCAACGGGGATTGAGGCAATTGAAGCACTCGCTTCAACTGTCTTACTTTCAGCCATTTCACACAAGTCAAACAAATATATATAAAGACTAGATAGTGACAACAAAAAAGGATATAAGAAATCGAGAATTTGACGGGAAGAAGATATAGAAGTATGAAATTTCCAAGCTGGTCTAATACGCCCTTGAGCATCTTCACCCCACTTTTCCTCCTGACTCATGCGGGGTCTAGCTGGCTTGAGTTAGCCAAGACACAAGCTGACAGACAGACCGCTCAGTTCAGTGCTGTGATCAGGCAGCGTTTGGTGATTAGAATGTAAAGTTTCCACGGAGTAACAAAAGCGAGGGCGGGGTTCGGGGTGGCCTGTACTCCGCTTGTCGGGATACTTTGAATAGTAGAAAAAAAAATCGGTGAGTGCTTGGCTTTTCTAGACATAATCTTGGAAATTCCGTATATTACCACACTGGAGTTTCCACACCGGCTCGCAAAGTCTCATCCGCATGTTTCGTAGGTAAGCGAGATGGAAAGGAGGGAGCAGGTGGTGAAATAGGTTGGGTCATGTGACAAGCTCCGAATCATTCTTCTTCCTGCTGAGCTGGAAGCTAGTTGAGGTGGACTGCGTAGGTCATTTAGCAAGCCATGATGTCCTAGAGTTTCAGTACTCCAGGAGTACCAGTCCTCCAGGATGTGGATTGCTGATTTCTCTGCGTGTTTCCATGGCATTTGGTGCTCGTATTTTCAGGAGCCTATCAAATAATTCCTGCTGCTCCTAAGCGAGCTCAGTGGAGGTGTGCTGTGCCTTCGCCAATGCAGCCAGGTCAATACGTTGGCCAAGGTGGGCATAGGTGCTGTAGAAAAGCACAACAAGTATGGGTATATATAATCCAGAGATGAACCAGAAGAAAAGACATGTTGTAGTTTAGAATGGATGTTTGAAGCTTGTATTGTGAAGGAAACAGCTTGTCAACAGCCGTTGCACCCATTGAATGAAATAATTGTCGACGTCCATTGCCTGCTGACTTGGAACACGCTTCATCAGAAGAAGGAAATCTGGGACCAACATATACAACCACCAAGTCTTCTTGGTCCAATGTCTCCCATTCAGAAATACGTTCTCATAACCGGCTGCTCAGCCAATGGTCTCGGCGCCGCTCTTGTCGATACTTTCCTTCAGCGCAACTATCATGTTTTCGCCACTCTCCGCAACCCTTCTAAAGCGCCTTCTCACTTCCAAAACATCGCCAACATCACAATGTTAACTTTGGACGTCCTCTCTCCAACCGACATGGCCTCGGCCGTCGATGCCGTGAGGAACAAAACAGGCGGTCGGCTGGACGTATTGGTCAACAACAGTGGCAGATTCGAGGTCATGCCAGCACTAGACACCTCGATCGAAGAAGGAAAGAAGTTGTTCGATCTCAATTTCTGGGCACCGTTGGCGATGATCCAGGCTTTCGCGCCGCTGCTGATTGAGGCAAAGGGTTGTGTGGTGAATGTTTCGAGTGTGGCGGCGGTGTTGCCATTGTATTTCCAGAGTAAGGAGATTGCGTCACTCTGATATCTCCCCAGGAATTGCGCTGAGTAATGTAAGCGAGAAGACCTGACGATGAACAACAGGTATTTACAGCGCCTCAAAAGCCGCTCTCATGAATGCGAGCGAGGTTTGGCGTCTCGAACTCTCTCTCCTTGGCGCGCGGACTATAACCGTAATGACGGGCTCGGTTCGCAGCAATGTCTTCGAGACCATGTCAGGGGGGACGGTACCAGAGACCTCATATTATGCGGCAGTTGGGAAGGAAATTTTTGATCTTGGTGATGGGAGATTAGCAGAACATGCTATCAGTGCTGATGCGTGGGCGAAGATGGTTGTTGATGCTGTGGAGAAGGGTATCACGGGAAAGGTTTGGTTCGGAGGTGCGGCTTCGGCGACGGGTTGGACGGCGTGGTTACTTCCTGCGTGGATGATGGTAAGTTATCTTATCGACAGGGAAGTGCTGTAAGAGATAAGCTGACGAAGTGTAGGATAAATTCATGAATAGTTTCATGCCCTGGGTTAAGAAGATCCAGCGATGAAGTTGCATAGATGAAAAATACACGAAATCTTGCTGGGATGTCTAAGTCAATCGTACAGCGCGGTAACTGGGAGGAGATGATATGTTTGGAAATTAGGTATATACATTAATCTTTTATGCGGTCGTCTCCTCGTATGGATCACAAGACATATTACATCATGGCTTCAAATGTTGCCAGCCCACATAGCTATCCCTGGCTTCTCTTCGACTTTCATTCTCATCCGGCTGCGTCATCCCAACAACAATCGTGCTTCGGGGGCTGTCATAGCTCACTGTGCTGTCTCGACCATTCGGGTTGGGACTTTGCATTGCACTGACAGGGGTTGCTGCTCTAACTCGAGGAGCTCCGTCTCCAATTTCAACTCTCTCCATTCCATTCGGTGTTGTCGTAGACCATCTGCCCCTTCCGGCCGGATTAGGTAGCTCCACTACTTCGTCGACGCTGTTCAAAATTGGCTTGACTGTCGGGCTATCCATCTCATGAGATAAATGGCCGCTGCGCAGTGCTTGAACGGCGGCACTAGGAAGAACCTCATTTGCGACCTCGTGGAGGTGGTTTGAGTCGATTTCGTGTATATTGGGATTGGGCGACTGTTGAGGGCTCTGATAAGGTGGGGGGCCCGGGCTCACAGGTGGTGAAGTCAGAGACACTGGAATGTATTTCTTCGAGATTGGGATGCCTAGAAGAGAGTATCGACCTAGCATGATATGACTCAGTTAACACGAAGACAGCATATTTCCCCAGAGTGTACTGACCTGACTTGTGTGACTTCGACTCGTTGACTGGAGATTGTCTAGAAGCATCTGCTGAATACGCTGCCACAACAGACTTCTTTTGTCGTCGTCTCCGGCAGAACCACAGGATCGCCAGACCGACGAGGAGTATCGCAACACCTCCACCAACACCTCCAGCGATTGCTCCAACATTCGAACTAGAGTTAGAGTTGTCTGGTACTGGAGTTGAAGTGGGCGTCTGCGTTGATAAAGAGGTTGAAGGGCTTGAAGTGGGCGTTGCAGTGGGTGAAAGCTCCGGAGGTATCGTGACGAAAGCTGCTGGTTGAAGAGAGCCAGCTGGACAGCCAACGCCATTGCATGGATCAACTTCGCAACAGCCTTGGAAGGTAGGCCTCTGAGGTACATCGCAAGTCCACCACTGCCCTTTGGCGCATTTCGTATTGGGAAAGTAGGTACCATTTTCTGTTGTGTCGGGGTTGGTGCCACTGCCAATTCCAGCAGCTCGAAGATCAGATGCAGGACATCCCGTATTATCGCCACGGCATGGATTGCTGGTACAACAACCAAAGAAAGTTGGAGATTGAGCTGTGCATGTGTACCTGTAAAGTTATAAGAAGCAAGATCAGAAGGTGAACTGCAGCACTTACCAGTCACCTCCAGCAGGACAAATTCCCTTTTCATCTTTAGACATCTTGAGAACGGAGTGCCAACCGAATGAGAAGTAGCTTAAAGGTTTAAGGTTAGGTCGATCAAAGCGTCAGTTGCGAGTGAATGTTGAACTATTGCACGAAACTTGAAGTTTGGAATGGTCCCGAGAGGAGTGAAGGAATTGGAAACTGCCGCAAACTAGCCGAGAATCTTGAAACAAAGAGAGAGGGAAAGAGCGATGGAGCGCAGTGCCACATTGTATACAAAGATGAAATTGTTTGGCGAAGGCTCCGATAATGCCAAAAATAGGCCATGTCCCGTAATCCAACACATGTGAGATGCGAAGTAAAATTGAGCTAAAATTCTACGAGGCTGACGAAGTTACTAGGATTCTGTCCTTCATCGTAGATCTTAGACGAGAAGGGATTGATTTCCACCTTGAGTTGGGAGAGGCTTAGAGGACAGAGCCGCAGGATCAGGTGGGCGAAGGGCGGTGCTAGAATCTCACCAATAATTGCCAACACTTGATGGCGGTTGATTGGAGCAAACAGAACAATCAACTCAGCAATATCTTGGCTGCATCTCTAAGGCAGATATAGCGATTGCCTTTCCATACAATCCTGAAGAACAAAGGACTTGGGTGTCCGAAGTGAGCAAACACCGCTGTGGATCCTTTCCCTGCCACTGCCGAGCTTCCCATCGAAAATCACCGAGAGCCCACAATTGGATCTGACTCGGATCAACACCCAGCATTTGTGATTTGACAGATACATACGATACAGCCAACGTTCGATGCTTGCGGTGGACATGACGAGAGGAAGAAGATACGAGAGTATATGTCAAACTGCGGGGGATCGGATTTGGCAGGTCAATACTTGTACCACCACACGTCGATGAGTGGGAATGAACAGACCGGTAGGCCGCCTGAGAGAAATCACGGATTTAATCAACGCGTGCAGCTTGCATCGGAAAGTAATTCTTGGTTGTTGGAATAATGAAGCAAGGGAGGAATGAGGCTTGACGCGACGAAAACAAGATCCTTGGAAGTGATGACAACTCATGTAAGCATCCACGTGATAATCCACAAGTAAGCTCGCCCTTGAGTAGTTATCTTCAGCAGCTGCGAGGCGAGATTTGGTAGGACCTCTATCGTTACTCCGTATAGCGCTTTTATTCTATAGCTCTCGGACGATTGTTTTTGGACGATAGAAGCTCGTCACGGGTCTTCAACGCTTGCCAAGCCAACACTTCATTTAAGCGACCAAAAGCTCTCCTTTCCAGTGTGTATTGTTAACCCCAACACAACGTACCTAGGTATCTCTACGCTCACTATCTCTGAGAAGCTTGTGTACTACCCACAGGAATGATGATTTCTCCTGAACAGTTTTCATACCAGTGCAAGTAGGCCGGCACAACAGTTTTCCGACACTTTTGTAGCTGTTCAGTCTTCGGAAAAACTTGATCCCCGCTCAAAGGGAAGTGCGGGGTTGTGAGGGGGAACTTTCAACGAGACTTCATCTTTTACTGCCGCGTCTGTCAGAGATGCATCACTATACGATGACGGCCTTATCGCGGTCTTTATGTACTTTGTAACTCAATTTGGATTCGGAGGGTGAGCCTCCGAAGGACTAGCATCGTAAGTTACCAGAGCAGTGGGTCAGTCCAGCCATTCGCCATCAATATGCTTTCCTACGTTCCCATGAATATGAGGAGAATTACAGGTACCCATGCCTTCGTCTTCACGTTTCTGACTTAGTTTGGGCAGATCGCCCCAACTTATACATTTACCCGGCAAGTGCGGGGATGTAAACAACATGGGATTGCAGAAATGAGATCATGCCTTGCCAGGGCTCTGAAGCTTAAGTATGATAGTTCTTGAGCCCAAGAACGCCTCCGGAATATTTTCAAGCCACTTCTTGTATCTCCAGAAAGTGTCAAAAATGTTTGGGCGTCTGAGTTCGGCGAGTATTTTGCTGTTTGTCTCGCAGGTGATTGCTGCAAATGGAGGAAATTCGAGTACTCCTTCTCTGACCTTTGCCATCCCATCCGGATATTCGACCAAAGTCTACAATGTCTCGGCCGCAACGACGACTTTGACATACGAGTACACCGATGAGGAATTGGCGATGCTATGGAATCAAGTCGGAAAGATCGAGGTTGGTCCCATTACAACAACAGTTTCCCCAACACCAGAACCATCCGCGTATCCCCGACCAGGAGTAATGCACCCTATGGTACGTCAGATCCTCGACTGAGAGCATCAAGGCACTTTTAATGAGTATAGGTTCCCTCATACGCACCATCTCTTGCTGCTGACAAACTTCCAAAAGATTTTGTCTGGGGTCTTGCGTCAAGTGCATATCAAATCGAAGGCGCTGCAAGAGATGAAGGCAGAGGACCATCTATATGGGATTTGATAGCTCATCGTGATTACGGTGCAGTCGCAGACAACTCTACCGGTGATATTGTTGCTAGTCATTACTGGCTCTACAAGCAAGACTTTGCGCGACTTGCGAATTTGGGCGTTCCATATTTCTCCCCCTCCTTCTCATGGTCAGTATTGCGCAATTAATCAGATGACGGACCGGTCTCACCAAATTTTAGGCCGAGATTCTTTCCATTTGGAAATGGTCCAGTGAACGAGGAAGGAGTGGCTCATTACGATGATGTGATTGCCAGTATGGTAGAGCTTGGTATTAAACCTGTTGTGACGTTATTCCACTGGGGTAAAAATTCCGAGTCCCGCAGCTTACATTTTGCTCAACTAATATTCTGAGATACTCCTCTGGCACTGTTCAATTCGTACGGAGCTTGGACCGACCCAAGAATTGTTGACGATTTCGTCTCCTACGCCAAATTCGTCATCTCACGATATGATGAGCATGTCCCAATCTGGTACACATTTAACGAACGTAAGTCTCCCCTCCAGACTCCACATTCTGTTTTTGACACGAACATACAGCTCAATACTGCAATTGGCAATACATGTACTATCCCGCAGGAAACGAAAAGGGCAACTATCCCGCATATCACGGTATAACCGGAGGTCTTGAAGCTCGCATAGCATGCAGTCACTACACAATTCTAGCTCACGCAAAAGTCGCGAAATGGTATCACGAGGAGTTCAAAGGAAAGGGCCGTATCACGTTCAAGAATTCGGGGAATTACTACGAAGCCAACGATACCTCCTCGGCGGCAGACGTCGACGCCAGAGCGCGCAATTATGAATTCGTTCTTGGTTGGTTCGGAGGCTGCTGGCGAGACGGCGACTACTCTCCCATGCTGAAAGAGACGCTCGGTGACATGCTTCCCAAGTTCACAGCAGAAGAGTTGGCATTAATCAAGGGCTCATGCGATTTCTTCGCCATTGACCCGTACACTGGATACCTAGCCACCAGCATCGAAGGCGGCTCAGAAGCCTGTGCTTCCAACTCCAGTCATCCCAGCTTCCCAGAATGTGCAGGCAGTACGAGCCTAGCAGCCGATGGCTTTCCTCTAGGTCCTGCAGCAGACAATGATGTCAGCTGGTTATACAGTACTCCTATCGCCGTTCGTAGATTCCTGAGTGTCATTACGAAAGAATTGTTTCCTGCTGTGGGGGATATTGTGGTGTCTGAATTCGGATTCGCGGAGCCATTCGAGGGGGACCAGAACAGTCTCAGCACCATTTTGTGGGATTTACGAAGAGCCGACTATTACCAATCATACTTGGACAACATCCTTGCTTCGATTGTGGAAGATGGTACTTAGGTTTCTTTGGATCTCGCGTTCTAAACCTTATATACGACGGAAGCTAATAAAAAATTAGGTGTCAACGTCACAGGCGCCTTCGGCTGGGCAATCTTCGACAATTTCGAGTGGTTCGAAGGAAGCCATACAAAATTTGGCTTACAATACTACAACGAGACTTCGTTGGAGAGGTATCCCAAGGCGAGCATGTTCCAATTCTTGGATTGGTTCAAGGAGAAGGGAGGTGCTGTATTGGAAGGAGCTGGCTCCGCGGGTGGGAATGCAAGTGCCATTCCGAGACGATAGAATGGTGTGCTGCAAATTCTTCGATGGGACAGCGTTTTATTCGGCCGTCTTGTCATAAACTTTGACTTCTCAGACAAGACAAAGATTGGTAACGAGGTCTTCTGAAGAATGTAAGCTGCTCGGCAGGATCATGTGGTCTTACGAGGAGGACTGAATAACCGAGATGATACAGTGACATCGCCGCATCTTTCTAGTCTTATACTTTAAACAGCTACAAATTGAATGAGTATGTCCTGCGAGATATCTTATATATCTCATTTTTAGATTAATCAATACCGAAGCTTCCAAGCTCAAGACTATTCAGCTTGCTACAAGATACTCACTACTCACAAGATTATCATAAGATATTTACAAGATAAAGAAAGCTTTTTCACAAGATAAGGTTTTAACTCTAAAAGCTAAGCGAGCTTTTACCCTGAGCATAACGTTCTCATCTAAGGTCGCGTTGAAGTGTGAAATGTAGTTAGAACTTATTAGGGTTTATCCGAAGTCCGAGTTCCTCGCACAGAGTACGAAGGTACAGCGCTTAAGTATTAACCCTAGTCAATAACACAAGATATAAAGGCTATTAGACTTTCCTTCTTATACTCCTTTTATTCAATGGGCCAGCAACAGGTTTATCCACTACCAAGGCTAGGATATCTAATGGTTCGCTACACACCTATTAAGTGGAGAGGACCCATTGTCAGTTCATTGAATAAAGGTAGTAGCAGTAAACCAGCTGAAGGACAGGTAGACGTTGGTCAAAGCGCTTTAGTAATGTTCTCTAAAAAGTGCAAAGCTTATAATCCCTTGTCATCCACTAGGGGTAACACTTCACCGCGGCACTTCCACAGCCTGTGTAGTATTCATGATGGATCTTCCAGAACAAATGGGCCGTGTCCATACCGATCAAGCCCCCGATTTTGGCGCGCCTTCACCAAACCTTTCATGGGCTGATGTTCCTGCTCGGCTATCGAAAAAGCATTGATGTGGATGCTAAGACATACCAGGACTACAACGCCGCATGGAACCTTGCATGGTGAGCTTCAATAGCTTCTACAGCGGCTGACACTAGATCAATGGTTGAGAGGGTCAAGACAAGACAGCGTTCGCCTGGATTATCATCGGGAGGAGACCGACAGAGATGTATAAAGAGTGCTGTGTCCTCACTCAATGTTGAACCTCATCGCTCTCGATCTTGGGTTTCATTCCTCGATTTACACATTACCTTCGTTCTCGAGAACTTGACATGTTACATTCAATCAACGCCGCGGCGGTCATCGCCTTGACATTTTCTTCTTTGGCATCTGCCACTCCCACCCCAGCTTCTACCTCAGTTCTGGAACCTGTTTCAAAAGGCAGCTTCAGTCCATCAACGCTTTCTGCCCTCCACAGCCTCGACAGACGCGACAATGCAACTTTTTCCATTGATACTGCAGCAACCAACGTTACCGTATTGGCACCTATTTCGAAATCGGATTTCACGGTTGCCAACTTTGGTGCTCTGAACTCGCTCCGCAAGCGTGATGAAGCCAATTCAACAATCGCTCCTCAGAGCAATGTCACTCTTTACTTCGCATCGCCCGATACCGCTTCCAGCAACATCGTCGCGGAGCTCAACGCAACCATGAGATATCCTTCCGTGCTCCTCGAGGATATCACCTCGGTCACAGGCGTCGATTGCTCGAGTTCATCGGTTGCCATCACTTTCAGCGATGCAGCTACTTTTGCTTCTAGTCTGGAGCTATGGTCCGCCGGATCTTTCCTCCTGTTCACCAATCATCTTGGAAACTGTGATACGGACACCGAACGTGGTATTTACTTGGTCAACGGCGTGAAGTCGGATGATACCACCCTTGTGATCACTGCTGAGTCAGTCGAGACCACTTTCAGCAACAGTACGGAATCTATGGATATTTCATTCCTGACGCCAACAACGACTACCGCCGCCAAGCGAGATGTTCTCTCGACATTCATTGGAAGCTTCCCAACCAGTGTTGTCGTGACCAATGATTCGGTAACTATATCGACTAAAACTGGGCCTACAACGAAATCTCTTACCATCAAAGCCACTGATACTTCTTTGACTGGCTCCCTTGATCTTGCTGGACACATTTCATTCAACTTCTGGAATTCGAAGCTCACCAAGTTCTACTTTGACCTGGATTTGTCTGCTTCAGCTGCCACCAACATCGAAGTTGAGGTCACAGGCTCGTATGGCACTGGCCTCTACACTTACTCTCCCTTGGATCTCACGATCGCCGCTTTCTCCATCGCAGGTATCATAAACATTGGTCCTCAGATCTCATTCGAATTAGGAGTTGAAGTCTCAGCAGAAGGCTCGGTTGGTATCTCGACCGAACTCACTACTTCCTTGGCAGACGGTGTCGTTCATCTTGACCTCTTGGACAGTGCTAGCTCATACACATCTGGCTGGACACCTACTTTCACCCATGAGACCCATATCACTGCCGCGGTTGAAGCACAAGTCAACCCATACGTCAAGCTGACAGCCGAGATTGGTGCAAGCGTCCTCAATGGCCTGATTAATCTTGCGGCTGGTATCTCGCTCAAGCCTGAGATTCTCAATGTCTTTGATACCAATGGGGACTTTAAAATCAGCAATACCAACAATATCACGTTCCCCGCATCGACAACTACCACTTGCACCAATGGATTGTGGTTTGCAAGCAGCTTTGTCTTTGATATTACTGCTTTCGTCACTTCGCTTTACACTGTCACCTTGTACGAATATACTAAACCGATCTATGAGCCTGGCTGCTGGAATTGGGCTTAAGCTATTGATAATGGCCTGCATTCATGTTGGACCAAGTTGGATTGAGTTCCAGTCAAATGGCATAGTGGACGGAGCAGGAGCAAGAAGGAGAATTCAGGTGGTTGCAGCAGCGCTTTCACGTATCCAGATCTGATATCGTATTGCGCATAGCATACACGACTTTGGACAAAATCCAGATATTTTTGTTTATTCAATACATATCCTTCATTAGATTGTGAAGTCAGGCTCTGACACGGCTGTTTTCAACATTTCCCAGCTCTGCGAAATACCATCGAGTGATCGCTTGGTGGGAAGTGCATACCAAGTAGAGTTCACATACCGTACATTCGGTCCGCTTCAAAGCAAGTACTGTAAGGTACGCAATGGGCGACCTGTAAGAAGGAGCAAGAGTATGTAACCCTCTCGGCAAGCGTGGTAGATCAACATCATCCACGTGATGTAAAATAAAAGCCTCCTTGCGACGTCGGGTAATTACTGACACTAGTGCTCGTCTCCAGCTTCTGCAAGAAACCAAGGAAAATGACTATTGCATTCTTCTGTCAACCTTCCCTTTTGATTCACTGAGCTCTTGGCGACTCGCGGAGAGGAGGTCCATGTGCTGGGAACACACGCCATCATCCTCGCTTGTTCACTAGCTCCAGCCTAAAGAGGAAGCTTAAAATAACTACATCTTCCCCTGCCACCTTTCTTATCGCATCCTTTACTGGAGCACTTGTTCTCCATCATCAATCACACTCTGCAATCCAACCTGCTTACCGATAAGATTGAATACGAGTCTGCCACTGATAAGATTGATGAAAGGCGTTCTTTCTGCCTTCTAGAAAGTCGTGATTCAGTTCCCCTGCGTTCTCGGCAGACGTTTAGTCCCTCACCTGTGCCGTGTCGTCGAAAAGGGTCCGAATGGTACCTCACCGTGCCGTAAAAGCCGAAATCATCCACAGATTATTGCCTGGCATGACCTCAGAAGTGGGGGTCAAGTTCGTGGGTGTCTCAACAAGCGTCAGCATACTCAATTGCTCAGTGCCGAGTTTGGGCGAATAAAGCATTCCAGTGGGCTGCTTCATCTATATTACACCATCGTATTTCACGGGAGTCATTTATTGGAATTGATTTATTCAAGTTACACAGCACAAATCATCGATCAGTATCGATACGGTTCAGAGATACCCTAATACCTTATTTCCCTTTCCACGCTCGGACTAGGACGGGCATTCCTTCGCGCTCAAATTCCCGAGTTGTTTCTCGAGTCGCCGAGCGGAAGCCCAGTGCCCTTTCGCGCGTCAAATCAAGAGCAAATATCATTCCGAAGTCTCCGAGTGTAGACTATGAGCTGGACTTTGAACAGGTGCAGCACAATTGTGCTCACTCGTAAGGACTGAATAGGAAAGTGGGATGAGGTCAAAGTCAAGGCTCTAGGACCTTGAGCTTTCAAGTCTCATCGTTGCGGCACAAACACACCGCTACCCTGGTCAGAAGATCAGACGAACAGGTATTGCCAAGCAACTACACGGGAACATTCCATGGCATAAGGGCGTAGGAACAACCCCAGCTGGAAGTCAGCCAGAGAACTTGTGTGACAATACAGCAGACACTAACTCCAGGATTCTACCTTTGTAAAGCGCTATCATGCGTCGATGGTAGTGGCCTGCATGTATAGAATCTCTTTGGCCTGGTCATCTCGTTGAATGAGGAAGTTGAATCAATAAAGCCTGTCAAGATTGAGCTTGGGGCTTCAGCACTCGATGCATCTGTCAGCAACTCAGATACTAGGGAAGGATATCCCACTCCTGAACAAGATATCAACGCAATGGCGGGCATTTTGCAATGTAACCTGCCGACCATCAGATCAGGAAGCTCGACATCGTTGACATCGGTAGCTCTGCAACAAGCACTCTCGAATTGGGTGCCGACGTGCGTCCAGCGAGTTCGAAATGTCCTATAAAGTCAAGAACAATTCCCCACGATCAGCCAAGAAGTGGCAACTATCAAGCTCATATTCTGATAGCCAAAATCTCATTCGAACACTATGGTTGGCAAGAAGATCTTGCTCCTCGCAGCAACTCTGCTTGCTGAGAATGTTCTCGGCAATCCGGCTTTGTTTCTTCCAGGACCAATATCTCGCAAAGCCGACTCTGTTGCGCCTCTATCAGCAGAATCCAAGAAATCTGTCGGCAAGCCTCAAGCTAAAGTAGTCGATGGTGCATACATCGTTCAGCTTGAATCCCAAGGCTCACTCACGAAACGAGCCGCTGATCTTCACAATGAGTTCCACTTATTGGCTAGACAAGATGCTGCACTCGACTATGAAGTCCGTGAGACATTCTCTGAAGAGTCCGTCTTCGTTGGTCTGTCCTTGGATCTTCATGGAGGAGACGTTCAAGCGTTGAAGGATTTGAAGAACGTTGCTGCCGTGTGGCCAGTCAGGTGTGTACATTTTTTTTCCTAAATTATTACTGTACAGGCCTTCAAACTCCATCTTTAATCCAATAATGGTTTGCAATTTCATAGAGGAACCCCCCGCTGAATTCGATATTTGTACCACAGGACTGTTCCTGCCCCTTCAGTGGCTCTGCCACGTGATCTCAAGAAGGGAGCACCCAAAGAAGCCAGAGCAGACAGCCCTCTTCCCTATTTCACCGGCGAGCTAGATGTAAATCGACCTCATACTATGACTGGTGTCGATAAAGTCCACGCCACGGGCATCAAAGGGAAGGGAATCAAGGTTGGTATCATCGATACTGGTGTTGATTACAGACATCCTTCTCTCGGCGGATGCTTCGGTGAAGGCTGTAAAATTGCTTTCGGTATGTAATTCCCAACGCAAAAGCACAAAAGCTCAGTTCTACTGCCCAAATATTGATTTGAATATTGACTTTTCCCACAGGCTACGACTTCGCTGGTGATGACTATAACCCAAATTGGGGTATTCCACCAACCGAAAGCCCAGATCCACTGGTTACGTGCGTGACAGGAGGTCACGGATCACACGTCGCAGGTAGGGGCAACAATCATCCATGTCGCTATTCACAATACTGACAGCGTACAGGAATAGTTGGAATGCTGGACCAACCAGGGACCGGTTTCGGACTAGTTGGGGTCGCCCCTGAGGCAACACTCGGTATGTACTTCATCCTTTCTCCAGCTCCTGCTAATGACCGCGAAGGAATGTATCGGATCTTTGGTTGCGAGGGAGGTGCCGACGATGACATTATCATGAAAGCACTTCTCGCAGCTAGCTCGGATGGTGTCGACGTTATCAGCATGTCGTTTGGGCAAGTCTGGCCTGACGAGTCCACCAATCCATATTCTATCATCGCCGATAACCTGCTTGCAAAAGGCATTGCCATGTTTGCAGCTACTGGAAACAGCGGAAGTTGGGGTCTGATGAGTCCTTCCGCGCCTGCCATCAGCTCAAGCATCTTCGCTGTGGGGTCGGTCGACAACGAGAAGTTCCCCTTAACATACCAACTCACAGATTCCAATGGCCGCCATCTTCGTTATTCGGCACATCTTCCTCAGCAATCTCCACCAGAGGGCTTAATTGTCCAGGTTATGCACTATGGTGCAGATCCATTCTGGCAAACTGGCCCGTACATCGAGGATTATGAACAAGCTGCAGCTAATCTCACTGAACTTGGAATCGATCCATCTACAGTCATCCTCGCAACGCTATATGGAAGCCACGTAAGTGCACCTTATTTCTCATCCTATTTCTAGAACATTTCGTGTTCCTTTTCAATTATGAGATCTGGAGATCAATAGCTGACCCTGATGCATAGAGCCCGGCAAGCAAAGCTGAAGTTGCAGCAAGCTATGGATACAAGTACTTTCTTCAGTACACCACAGATGATCAAGATCCATTCTGGGGAAAAGAATACAACAGTGGTGATCCCGCGGAATGGCCAGTGGAGCCAATCAGTCTCACGGTACAAGATTCCAAGACACTCCTAAGTAGTTTCGGCAAAAAGCCCTTCCAATACAAGATCTCGCTCAGCACCACGGACGTTGCTGCAAAGAGTGTCACTGCCTCAACACCTGGGACGATGAGCAACTTCTCGTCTATCGGCCCCACCTTCCAGCTGAACCTGAAGCCTCAACTTTCTGCACCCGGTGGAAACATCCTTGCGACTTGGCCGCTGACATATAACGGCTACACGATTATCTCTGGCACATCGATGGCAACCCCATACATGTCTGGTGCCTACGCCTTGATCAAGTCTCAAAAGCCAAAGCTCAGTGTCTCCCAGATCTACTCCCTGATGCAGAACACCGGCAAGACTATGCCGTGGTATTACAACAAGAACATCAAGTCCTCCGCTGTCCACCAAGGTGCTGGTCTTCTCAACGTACAAAATGCGCTCGCATACGAGTCGCTCATCACGCCTACCCAGCTCAGCGCCGGGCTTGCCAAGGATTACACGACATGGAACAATACAGCTCGCTTGAATTTCACCATCACCAATCTCTCCTCGCGCAGCAAAACATACAAATTCTCCCACACGCCTGCCGCTCTCATGCAGAATCTCTGGTGGCAAGAAGAGACATACAACAACATGTATCCATTCTACGGCTCTGCGAAGTTTCCTGCTTCCGAAGTCACCATCCCGGGCGGACAAAGCAAGTTGGTCTTTGTCGATATCGTTGCTCCTGTTCCAGATCCTGTTACTTGGGGCGATGATGCGATCAATCTGTTGCTGCCGATGTATACTGGCTTTGTCACGGTGACGAATAATATTGATATCTTCACGATTCCATATGTTGGGGAGCTTTGGGATGAATGTAAGTGGTTCGTCGATCGTGAGGGGTACCTCCATTGGAAATGTTCACTGACCTTGCCGTAGCTCGATTTGGCGGGGTTAAATGAAGTTGACCGACTGGCCACCGCCAGCTAATATTCTGAAAATGGCCGTTGTTGTGGAAGAGTAATGCACAGCTGGATTGCGGTTCACGTTGATACTTTCTATTTTGTTTCTGGACTTAAATCTAGGATTCTCTTGTCGCTGTGTTAGAATTAACTGCCAAGCTTCACTTTGGTTTGGAACGTTTCTTCCTTCCAAAAGCTCATCGACCATGATGCTCATTAGTCCCAGCCCGTTCTTGTAGGCGGGGTATTGTGTTAGATATCTGACCTCGGAACTTGTCTTGGTACTGCAGAATTCTGTTCGTCTGCTCAACCCCGGGGCTCGATTCGCTTTCAGTCATGAATGCTGCCCCTTATACTTTTTTTTTAAGGGGAATACTAGCTGCCAAGTATGTTCTGCTGACGACAGATCCTACTGCTAAGGCAATGAGCGCAAGTTGGGACAGTTGCGTCAATATAAGTCAAGGAGATCCCTTGGCAATGTGTTTCATCAAGCGGAAAAAATTAGCAGCAGCACATTTCGACAATCCGACTCAATCATGCATCAATACCCGACTTATCCTCGATGGGATTATACATTATCCTGTGTCTCTTGAAAAGGCTATAACAGAAATCATACCGGAGATCACTAGACTAAGAGAGTTGCTCAGTTCTGGACACAGCGGTACAATTTCATACAAGCTTATATTAACTCTCAGAGAAATTCACTAGTGTGTAATTAACAGATAGAGCCCTGATGCAACAGTCAAGCAGCACAAGTGTGCTCATGCCCTGTGAATTGTTATTAGACGAGGCTATATTTGTTGCAGTGGCATATTCTCAGATTTTTGCTGTGAGGCAGATCCTCAGCCACGCTTTATAGGTCCACCAAGACGTCAATTCTGGACTCAGGGATGCCGTCACTAGAATGCTTCATTGTTGTAGTCTCATCCGTACCCTTACTACCCTCGCGGCATGCCTTGCTTCCTTCGGTTTCATTCCTCAACAGCCAACAATGGCATGTTGCGCTTCCTTGTTGCCATTTGCCTCAACACTTCCGTCCTGAGCTTTTGCGGTGGAGCTTCCCAGACCTCCAGAATTTTCTTTCCATTTCTCGTCAACTTTGACAGAAGCGATGGCATTCCATGGTTCTTCCTCTCTCTCTTCCATCCATCTTTCCATCGGTGCAATGCCTTCATCCTTTGTCCACTCAATTTCTCGAGCGGATGCTCCAGCGCGGTTCTGGCTGAGTGCAATCCGGCCTCGAGTCTTTCCGTCCGGGCCATTCATTGTCAATGTGCTTTACATATGTTGACTGTATGGCGTGGTAGCTGTTGGGAGGAACTGATCCAGTCATCAGCCCAAGCTGACTTCGCTCCAGGCATCGGAGATGGGATTTTTGCTTACTAGAGGGCCCGTCTAAGTTCCTGCAGACTTCAGTGACAGGTAATCTGCATGATATGTAGGTGTGAAGAAACGAATTATCACCGGATGGAGTACAATTTTGTATCAAAGATTCTTGACAGCCGGAGCCCCCTACCCCTCGCCCTCGCCTTTCCAGCCCACACGAGCTGCCAGCTAAGTCATTGGTGTAGGACGATGGCCCTCCTTTTCAAATACTGCTACCATGGTTCCTGAGCGTGATTGTGGGTTTCGAATATCAGGGGCCGCCAGTCAATACTGCTCGGTTGCGGAATGTCGACAAAAGGGCCACTTGTGAACCTATTTCCTTCCGCCAAACACAACGTTCAGGCTCGCCTTCGATTCTCAGGGCCACCAATGGCCCAATTAGTCCTACAAAGCTTAGCTTCAGTCACCAGGGCCACCTATCAGAATACTCAGCCTCGTCTCAGCCCTTCGAGCCCCTGCATTCAGGGCCACCAATGAGTGCAAAGCAACACTCCTCAGCCTTGTTTGGTATTTTTCTGCACCTGAACGCAGAGGGCCACCAATGGCAATATTTGGATGACAAAGCATGCACTTGTACAGTATTGAAATATTCCACTTCAGCTTTGCACCTCGCAATACCTCCGAACCATCCTCAGGAGAACGTCCAACCGCACCGCGGCCGTCGCCTAGGATTCGAGTACAATCTCCGGGCTTCGAAGCCTGCGTGGATTTTCAATTCACTATTATACCAGGAGCAGCGAGCACGGGAACTTGATAGCCCGATCTTGGTGGGGGGCAAAGGCGGTGGTCATCCTCGACAGAAAGCTGCCTCTGGCAGGTAAAGCTCTAATTTTGCTTCGACAGTCCAAGACATCTTTTGTGTAAAGTACTAAATATACTTCCCACAGACCAAAAACATCGACCGAAAGTTTTGAGGTACCGGCGCGAGGACTCCCCGTCTTCGCGCAATCGCCATCCAAGCACAACACAATGATCATCGCATAACATATTCTCATATCAGCCCTTCGGCGCAATGCGTGGACCCTCGGACGATCGAACACGAAACTAGCAACAATTCTGATCACTTGTCAAAGCGCTTTCGAGTCTCAACAGAGGACGAGGGTAATCTGAGCTCGACCAATACTACAGGGGAACTAGAGGAAGTTGTAGGCGGAGACTTCGATCTTGAATTGGCACTGGCAGGGAATCAGGATTTGCATCGCTCGCTTCAATGGCCGCACCCCACTTTGGGGGTGAATGGACATGGAGATGGTGATCCACTTCATCTCTTGCAACTGCCGTCAAGTTTCGAAAGCTGCCTTCCATCCTCTGTTCTTAGTTTTGGGAACTTAGAGTCAGTACCGACTGTTTCTGTTGACACTCATGGTTTCTTTGACCATGGTCTTGGTGAAGACGCCGATTTTTCATCCTTTCCTTTCAGCGAATATCTTGATTTCGATTTCATAAATAACTCGATGTCTGGCGATTTTACGACAGCGACATCGAATCTTCATCAGACTCAAGTCTCTACTCATGCTTCTTCGCCAGCTTCCGGGAAGTCGTCCTCCTGCCAAACATCGACATGCCCCACGGAGTCTGAAAGTCCTGCCTCCACGCAAGGAATACCCGCTTCCGCAGTCAAGCAGATTATAACTCCGTTTACGTCTTTCAAATGCCGGGTATGCCATCAGACTTATGGCTTTGAGTCACGCTTCAAGTACGTTTTACTCCAGTCAAAATCTGCGATCCGGAATTAATCAAGTTCTGGTTCAGAAGCCATATGGACACCCATAGAGAGATCATCTGCACATTTGGAGGATGTACCGAAAGTTTTAAACATTCCAAAGATCGCATACGGCATGTTGATTCGTGCCACAGGCAAACCAAGTGGCCGTGTGGTGGTTGTGGCCAGAATTTAAGCCGGAAGGACAAGCTCACAGCCCACCAAAAGAAGTGCACAGGCGTCAAGAAAGCTAAGAAGAGGAAAAGAGCAGAGAGCGTCGAGATGCTTATTTGAGTTGAAAAGGAATTCGGAAGAGGTCGAATGTATCGGTATTTGCTGTGTTGTTTTTAGATTTTGTCGACGCGCTTTGTTCGAGGATTTCAGCATTGTCGCTGGAAGGGCTGGCTGGGTTGGTTGCATGATCTTTTGCTCTTCCGTCCGTCACATCACGCGTTTTCACTTTGGCATCTATTTCTTATTCCCCAAGACTCCAACTTTCTCACTATGTGCGATGGTAGTTTGGGAACATTACGTTAACAGTCATTTGCGAAATGGCTCGTAGTCACTAGTACCCTACTGGGTTTATGCTAATTGAATCAATCAGATCCGCAATTTGTCTAGACTCATTAATTTTACAATGAATCAAATACTCAGAGGCAAGAGAATTAACGAGATTGGAGCCCTGCACTTTTCAAGCCAGTTACTGACATTGCTGTAATTTATCATCGTTAATCCTATCAGAAGGGTATGACTCACAAGTACTTGGGACAAAAGAAAGCGGCTCAATGCCGGCGGTCGACAAGAAGTGGATTTGGATCATTGATAAAATTGGAATCGAAATTTTGTCTTAGATGAACAGAAATTGGCATGAAAGCAATTGCACCAAGTTGAGAACAAGCTCGTTCCTATACACGGCTGCCGAGATTTCGGGAAACTTTGACTTCTTCCTTGTTCTTCTTCTTTGCGATTTCAGGACCTTGTAATCTTCTATTTACTTCAGCAAAGTGCCGTCCGACAGCAACTAATTCTTCTATAGAAGAGTCGAGACCCGATATTCTGAGTAGAATGCGCGCTGCAAGTGACATTGGTGGATGGCTTTGATTCCAAGAATTCCATAGGTCTTGTCGACTGTTCAATATCTCTTCGTCTAGGATTTTCAAGACGCGTAAGTCTGACGAAGTATCTGAAAATCAATTGTGTCAGCAGGTCGTCCGAGGTGTGTAGCTGTACTAGGCTGCTCACAAGTATTACTCTTTTCATTCCGCTGAGCTGGACCGGAAGTGTTCACTGGTCGTGGCTGAGGCCGACGGCAAGGAAGCTGCGGGAAAGCCTTTTTATATTCCGGAGTATTTCTGCGACAGATGCCGCCTAACTTGAATGATCGAGACTGGACTTCGCCTTCAAAGGTTCCCGGGAGGAAGACACAGTATTTGCAGTCGCCGTGGTCGAATGAGTATAGAAACGAAGACAATAAGGTCAGTCTCTTCAAGTTCTCTACCCGGCGCTTCCTTAGGCTCTGAGGAACACCACGCAGAATATATATCTTAGCCTCGTAACTTAGGCCTAGATTCATATCCTCCATGGTGTACAGCTCCCCGTGTGGCTCGCTTCGGATATGGTCCACCATCGCAAAGAGCCCATAGGAGGAACTGATCACATCTCCACGATAGTGGAAGATAAAGGGGCACCTGAGAGGCTTATCTGGAATTTGCGATATAGTTTTGGTGTGAGCCTGGCCTTGAAGATGGTATGCCTCGACCGGACTTAGCTGACTGTGGGCAGAACTGTAGACGAGATTGATATTTCTGATACAGCTGTCAGTCTTGTACAACAAAGGTGAGTTCGTAGTATAACCTGCTGTGCTTTATCTTTGATGTTTCTAAGCAAAGATCTGAAAAGTCTTCTAAGGTGGCTTGTGGCCGCTTTTTTTTCTGTTTGACGTTCTTCGAATTTGAAGCATATCGTGTAGACTGCGCTTTCGTCCGAGAAATAGAAGACGGGACTTTCCTTCGGCATATACAAAGAATGATCGCTGGCATCCTCTCTTGAAAGAACGTCGAATACGTTGAAGAAAGCGTCCCAAAAAGCAGAGCCGTTTTTGAAGGACTGAGTGCTTTGTTAGACCCAGAATCACCCATCCGCTGCCTCCTCGTATCCGCTTTGAGAATAGAACACTTTCGCCAGCTTTTGGACTTTCCTCGAGTTCGCTTCCAGGCTGCTATGAGTCTCTTGCCCATCAGACTTGGAGCAGTAGTATGCATCTCCGGCAGGATCAAGGCTTTGCCTTCTAGATCTGTTGCCTTGGAAATGGAAACCTGTCGGACACTTATCTTGCCGTTACCTTCGAACCTTCGGCCATCGAACACCTTGTACTTTGCGCTCTTCGCCGGCTCCTTTTGCTGCGTGTAGGTTGTTCCATTTTTTGATGGATGATGATAGTCAGGGATACACATTGGCGGTCCTCTCCTTATTGAATTATTCGTCCAAGCTGAGTCCAGCGCTGCGGTGATCATCATCCGATAAAAGTCCTCCATTTCACCTTCTGGTACAATCAGTGGGCGGGAGGCCCACTTTATTAATTCAATGCAGTACTCTCCCATGATCAGTGCGAAAGCAACGTCCATGCTTGGCGGATAGGAAGGCCAACTCATCAAGTCCAGACACTCCTTCAATCTGGCTAAAGCACGCTCCGTAAAGCGTGGAAAATGTAGGCGTTGACTCCACTGTATACTCACCATTCTTCTAAGACGAGCTTGAGTCCGCAGTGGATAGGTTGAGGTTCTTTCAATATCACAAAGCCACGCTACCAAAGGTAACACATCTACGAAGGGAGATAGAGCATCCTCCAAAAATAGTTGATGCAAACAACAACAATATATGGAGTCTTTTGGTAGAATCGAGCTTCGATGGATAGACCGCATACATTGACTCCAGATAATCGGTACCAACTCTACATCAGCCAACCCAAAATTAACTCCACTGTAACCAACGGGGCTTTGGAATTGTCGAAGAGACTGACCATTTATCTTGGCATGCAATGCTGGCTCCAAGATCGTGTGATTGGCGGCATTCGCCACTCCTTGCTCCAGAAGCTCGCATGTTTGTCGTTGAGCCGCTTTCTCTTCTGACTGTGACACCCACTCCGCTCGATTTGCGCGGAATTTTGTGATTTCTGACAATCGTGATTGCAGAACACCCGAGTCTCGAGACCACAAAGATCGTAGGTGAGAACCTGATTCTGAATTGATCAACGATTTGTTTCATTTTGAGGACGATTTGATGTTTACCGTTCATGGACTTCATGACTTCACTTGAGAACCCGGTCACCTCTTCTGTGCTGATCGGGGTTGACGACTTCGGTGTGAAGAGCTCCGAAGAAAGGAATGATTTGGTGAGAGAGCAAGAGGACAACCTGTCTATGTTGCGAGGCTAGAAGCCAAAACCTTCTCAATACTCTGGCTGGACTAGCAGCCTTGTCACAAAGTTTGGTGCTGCCGAGACCAGAATGCAAGCTGAAGATCGCGAGGGGAAGCTAGAGAATGGAATCAAATCAGGGTTGTATGGCTTGATGTGTTTCATTCCAACAATGTGACACGCTGACCTGGATGAATCGAACATCGTCGCTATCACAATAGCTGAGCCTCCAGAGGGCCCTCACTGAGAGCCAATCGCTTACACACAGAACCTGGTTGGCTGCAGGCTGGGAGGCTGTGTGGTCTTTAGGCAAAGCCACTAATGATCAACATTCGTTGCGCCAATGAGAAGTCCCCACGTCGGATTCCCACTCATTAGAGGCATACGAACAAAAAAGTACAAATCGATATCCATAGCCTCGAGAAACGACAGAGCTTCTCACCTAATGGTAGGCGCAGTTACCGTCCAATTGTACTGCTAAAGCCTAAGTTGCCACTTCCCATCATACGAAGCAATGTGTCATACTTGTAAATGCAAGGCGCATCTCACCTGCAATAGAAAGATACAACATCCTTAACCGAAGTAGAAACCAGCTACCTATCCTTTATACTCCGTCACAAAGACCTACCGCTCGGATCCCTCCTACCTCGAATCCCCTCTTATTTAGATCTAGTATAGAGATTTCTCTTGATAAAAGAGCCTTCCCTTTTGTACTAGTTATATATATCCTTCTTTATAACACAAATTTGAAAAAATCAGTCACAAAAACACACGACTTATAACGTCCTTTCGAGATACTACTTCGTTCCGTAACGTCTTAATTAGACGACACGGGCTATAGTTATACTACTAATTCACGCGGCTCACCTTTCTGTGCTAGATACAGATGTCTAACCGAATGGAGGGACTGCCTGATACGCCATATCGTGCGGCAGGATCCTTCGTATGTGCCAAAATGTTGCTACTTGGAAAGACAAAACTGTTCGAGTTCCTTTCAGTCATTTTGAGAAGTTGGTCCAGAGTCATTATTCATAGAATTCGATATTCCGATGGAGCACGATACAGAGTCATGGATATCAAAAAATTGAGGTCAAAATAGAAACCCCTGATGGGTGGAGCTGCTAGTGGAACAGTTCCAGAAACAGGCTAGTCAGGGAAGGGATCATGGCGATCATGACCCCGCGCGGATGACCCCGGTTCCAAGCAAAGCACAGCACTGCACAACAGCATATTGTCCGACCCGAAGAGAAATACCGGCAAACTAATCAATAAATATTCGATTTGACCGGTCGGCCGACCAGTGCCAAAGACTTCATTTCTATCTGCCGGCTGAGGTGAATATGCTTTTCATCTGGATAAACGCCACGGTGCTCTATTGGGCCTCGGCTCGTTCAGCCGCCAGCTGAGACCAACGACGTTCCAGGGCGCCCATCGACCTGTTTGGCACGGCTGAAAGAACAGTGCCTTGGCGACGATCAAGCCACGAAGAACTAATAATACGGTGTCTCTCTCTTTGACTGGAATGTGAAGGTGGTCTCTTCTTCTTTTGCTTCTTCTTTTCTTTAATTCTCTGTCTGTTCGTTGCTGCGCTTTTCCCCAAGTTTTCATCCGACGAAACATGTTGAGCTCTGCAGCAGCTCAATTCTACCATGCCCTCTCTCAAACGCAAAGAGAAGACTGATGACCTAGAAGAAAACTTGTCTCGATCTCTCGCATCGCACATACCGACAAGGAGAGTGACACGAGGTCTAATTCTCACCGGTCTCGTCTTCTGTCTCTACCTCCTTCTCCAGCACAGCGGGCTCGGACAACCAAGATTCGAGTTCAATTATGTCTCAATACCAATCCACCCCGAGAAGTTCCCTCCACAATCAATAATACCTCTCCCGCGAAGACGAGCGAAGAAGATCCCAAAGATACAGCATGAGCCGGTGCCAGAGACTGCGAGGGAGAAGGAGGTGCGAGAAAGCAGATTGAAGGAGGTTCGTGACGCGTTTCTGCACTCGTGGAAGGGGTACAAGGACCAAGCATGGGCGCAAGACGAATTGAGGCCAATTGCCGGAGGATACAAAACACCCTTTTGCGGATGGGCTGCAACAATGGTGGACAGTCTGGACACGTTATGGATCATGGGCTTGAAGGGCGAATTCGAATTGGCATTGGGAGAGCTACGGAATGTCGATTTTACGCATAAGGAGGGGTGCAATATCAACCTGTTCGAGACAACGATTAGGCATTTGGGAGGCTTTCTGTCGGCATATGATCTAAGTGGCGGAAAATACACAATTTTGATAGAGAAGGCGGTGGAGCTTGCTGAGGTGCTGTATACGGCGTTCGATACACCTAATCGCATGCCCACGCCTCATTACATGTGGTCTGCGTAAGGAGCCTCTGAATCATTCCTACAGTAACCTCACTAATTCTTCTAGAACTGACCCAGATCTCCGGGACCATTCAGCCAGTAGTTCAATTGTCCTCGCAGTGCTTGGCTCGCTCTCTCTCGAGTTCACTCGTCTGTCCCAAATCACGGGGAACGACAAGTATTTCGACGGGATCCAGAAGATCATGAACGAGCTGGAGAAATGGCAGGATCACACAGTCCTCCCGGGAATGTGGCCAGCAATGGTTGATTCAGCCAGATACAACCACAGTGTCCTTCTCGGCTCACCATACGTGGGAGGAGAGGAGCAGTACACCTTGGGTGCTTTGGCAGATTCAACGTACGAATACCTGCCTAAACAATACATGCTTCTGGGCGGACAGATGAAGTCCTACCGAACAATGTACGAAAAGTTCATCAAAGTGGCCAAGAAATACCTTTTCTTCCGACCCATGACCGTCAACGACGAAGACATTCTCATATCCGGGAATGTGGACATCGCAGCTGGGGGCGAGCCGCGATTCTCCCCAGATCTTCAGCATCTGACTTGTTTCACAGGAGGCATGCTCGCGATAGCGGGGAAGATCTTCGACAGACCGGAAGATGTCATTGACGGGGGCAAATTGACAGATGGGTGTGTTTGGGCGTACAAGAATACCGTGACTGGCATTATGCCGGAGACGTTTACCGCTGTACCGTGTGCAAATAGGACGAGCTGTACCTGGGATTCGCAGAAGTGGTTCAAAGCTGTTGATCCGAATGCTGAGGAGGCATTGACGAGGCAGAGAATCGAGCTTGAGAAATTATCTCCTGGTTTTGCGAACGTCAGGGACGCACGGTATCTGCTTCGGTAAGCTCCCCAACCCGTTCTTTCGAACGTTGGATTTGCTAATGGAGAACAGGCCGGAAGCCATCGAATCGGTCTTCATCATGCACCGCATCACAAACGACCCATATTGGCGTGAATCCGGCTGGAACATGTTCAAAGCTATACAAGCACATACCGTGACACCGCTTGCTCATTCGGCTATCAACGATGTGATGAAAGGTGCTCCTGAGCAGGTAGATGAGATGGAGAGTTTTTGGCTGGCGGAGACGCTGAAGTACTTTTACTTGTTGTTTAGCGAGAATAGTGTTGTGAGCTTGGATGAATATGTGCTGTAAGTTTACCTACCCTGTTGTGCGGTGTGAACGCGGGAAATTGACTCATGTTGCGTAGGAATACGGAAGCACATCCATTGAGAAGACCGAGGTGAGAGGTCAGTAAGACCATAAACGTTTTCGATGCATTGCATAGGCTGGAGTAAGATGGCGTTTTGGACTGAAGCATTTGTATTTCTAGACGATTGAGAAATGCTACACTTGCATGCCTAGCCTGATCATACAGAAGAGAATTGCCCCGCGTTGGACCTGCACTTATATCCTTGGTACAATACAGTGTCTGCTCAAGCCAGCGTTGACACTCCTGTGGTCGATGCAATACTTAGGTAGAGTTTCGATGCTGTGCGCATCTTCCACCCCAGCCTTCTGCTCTGTTCGAACACCTATGTCTTCTCTGATCCACAGAATATGTAAAACTGCAAGTGTGGTTCGTGCAGTATTCTCCAGTCTGCACAGCCTGCTGTGGCCCAGTCGGCCTGTTGACACGTTAGTTTGCATTTGGCATGTACGTCCGAAGCAGCAATACAGTGAGTGGTACCACAACTTCAAGTCCAAACAAAGCAGATTTCTCAATTTAAGAAACGAATCAGAGCCAAGAAAAGATGCCAATTATGGGCGAAGGGAATATAATTTCGTAACAGGGAGTTCAGGAACAGAAAAGCTTACCGCGCTTCATTTCTCAAACGCGTCCTCTCACACCTATCACTGCCAATCATCCACGGACACTGCGAATGCTCCTCACAATAACCCTTCCTCCTTCTCGCAACTCCCATACATCTAAGCACACTTATCCGCTTCTTGCAGGTATGCTCCTCACAAAACCTGATCCCAGGTCGGGAACCACTCGTCTGAAGTTGACGTGCATTACACCTCGTGCCATTGGATCGTCTCTGTGGACAGCCCGACACGGCATCACAGCCTCGACATACAGGCCAGTTGTTAAACAAATCTGGCTCGATCTGGTTCGGACACCGCCGCTGTTGTCTCTGCGTGTTGCAGCGATGTGCATCGCAGTACTGCGACGAGAGGTCAAGACTGCGGTGCTCTCGACATGGCGTGTTCGGGAGCCCTTCGGCCGGACATCGATGTTGAGCGCAGAAACACGAGCCCGTTGGATCGGTGGTGTACCCGTAGCCTGTGGTGGCGTCTAGGGTGAGACGTTGAGGGATGGAGTGGCATTGGGATCGGACGGTGAAGATCCTCGCGTTTCGGTGGCTGCTTTCTCGGATTTGCATTGTTGTGCGGAATGGACATATGTGGCCGACGCAGAGGGCAGGATCTCTTTGACGTTGGGCTTCTCGACATTGAATTTCGGTGGGAAGGGCTGTGGGGTCGGAGGGGTCCGCGGGGTAGATCTCTGTGACGGAGCACTGGAAGTGGCCGGTTTCTACTTCTGTTGAGGAAGTTGTGTCTTGGGGTACGGATGGGAATGCCCGTTGGATCTGTGAGAGCGACATTGTGTTTATTTCAAGGTGAGGAGCAATTAACAATATTCTCGATATGGAAGTGGAAAATGAAATGGCGTTTCATGACAATACGAAGGATCTCTTGCTGTTCCATCGGATGTGGCAAGTCTCTAATAGCCTGGTCTCTAATACCTGTATGTGTGCAATGAGTGTGGGCCTGACGTGGTACGCTGCTATTTGCTCAAGCGATGTTGACATGCTCAGGTGGTCTCGCTTAAGAAGGGCGTCCTGGGCCCTGTCTTCGTGTGCACGCGGTTGTGTCTTATTGGGGCTGTCATAAAGACCAAGCCATCGTCAGGGTATTGAAATGGCTACAACCACATATCATGGAGACACGATGTAGTTGTCGACCAAGCAAAACACAATAAGCTGTACCATCTTATCCTTTACAATGTTTTGGGCGTGTCTTCTACATTCTACTTTCCAGGCCCCATACGAGTGTAACATCGGCACTGACTCTTTCGTCATGAAGCCACCAGGTTTTGCATTATTTGGATCCGATCTGGCGTAGCTGAATACCTGCTTTGTACACGTCGATGAGCACTAAAATTGTTCGAATTGACTTGCTTGGCAAGAGACTACCAGGTCTAGTTATTCACTCACGGCAGAGAGACAACAATTGGAAAGCTTCGACTTTTGATTGAGAATATCTGGCTTCACATGGGTACATGCTTTTTCGTGTGTGGTAACTTTACATAAAGTTCACTCCTGGCAAAGACTGTCAGTAATCAAATTACACCGGGTGGATCAGATTACCCGAGCCCGAAACACCAGCCATGAGAAAGCTCGAAGTCGATCAAGCGAGTCTCAATTCGGACAACTCCAAAGTTTGCGACAAAATTGACAAACGACATTTTGATTAGTGGAACTCTATTCTACTGTTCCGAGGTAGGACAGGCGGAAACGTAACAATCTGTCAAGCTTCAAGTAGCGATGCTTCGCAATGAAAGCTTCTTACAGAATTATGAGCCCTGGAATACTGCACTGAATCCCTGCCATGAGTATGTCCTGTAGTAGATATCATAGTTTCGCGGAAAGCTACAATACGACAAAGTACAGCAAGGTGGGAATAGACTTTTGCCCCTTTTCCGAAGTTTTGCGCAGTATAGGGGCAGTAGAAATCCTATATTAAAGACTATTGTCTACTTTCCTAGGCGTCACAGACTCTCAGTCAACTCTTCACTTTGTCAGATATTTATACAGTCTCCAGCTCAATAAACACATCACTCAAAATGGTTGCCATCAGCAGAATCACCCTCGTCCTTGCAGTCATGCTCCCCAGCGTCATGGGCGCCGTGGGCAACGGAGGTACATCTCACCAACCTACACATAGCAAAATTGTGCGAATAGTCACTAATCCATGGCGTCGTATAGGACAATGCAAAACACAAGCAGACTGCTATGAATGTGATCCCGGTTCCAAGCGTCAGCTTGGCTGTTATCGTAAGTTTTGACTCCAAAATACCGATCCGAATCTGAGGTGAGAGTTCTGACGGTTTTCTAGAGGACAAATCTTCTACGACCGGGTTCCGCTGCGGTCTCACTGGTGACAAGGGGATCTGTACGCCATAGGTAGATTGTGAGGGAGATATCGATCGAAGTTTCCATCTTCTGAGAGATTCTACAAGCATGCATCGGATAGTGTTGGATGAGATATATTATTCTATACAAGCTTCAGCAGGAAAAAGTGCGCCCAAAACGCCAAAACCGTGACAAGTAAAATCTAAGCGGCGAGCTTCGGCACCCAGACATCGTGACAACGTTATACACTCACAAAGCCTCCTCCCTTGCCCACCCCTCTCCTTTCGACCCCTCAAGCCGCTTACTCGGATGAGGCTTTGCCTCGTCCTTAAATACACTCGCGAAAGGGTTCGGATCGCTATTCTGATCCAGGTTACCCAACGTGTGATTGACTTCCCTGTGTTTTGCCTCATCCGCACGGATATACATCAGCAGCTCCCGCATTCCTCTCTTCCCCTCTGGCATATCCCAATAACCAACGGCAATTTCGGGTGCTTGGACACGGCCAGAGCTCCAGAGGGGGAGTTTGCCAGCATCGAGATCGGAGATTGCGCGTGTATAGGTCCGCACTGCTTCCTCTTCGAGGTAGCCGACGAAGCGGTGACATGTTCTGGGTGAGAGGAGGTAGCAGATGAAGAAGCCGTTGAAGAAGACGCCTTGCGCGCCAAGAATCATGGTTCGCATGAATATGCCGGGGGTGTGCAGCTTGAGGAAGGTTAGGAGGTGCATGCGTTCGTTGAAGGATTCTTCGATGAGGGTTTCAATCCTTGTCAGGTGTCAGAGTGTGTAGTTGGGGAGATCGGTGAGAATCGATATTGAAAATTACCAGCCATTATCTCGTTTCATCCTGCGCAGACTGTGTAAATGCCTTAACATGCCACCAACCATACCTGGCACACCCGCCACGCTCTCGAGGAAGATAAAACGGACCAGCCATTTCGATTCCGTCATCTCGAATTTCTTGGTGTTTTTCTCTCCAGCTGGAATTTCTTCTGGGTGTTTGTATCCCGTTGCTGTATCCATTCCCCAGCGCAGGAAACAAATCGCACCGAGTGCAATCTTGTCGGAGAAGGACTCTGTCTCGCGGTGGGAGACGTTGATCTTTTCCATCTCCTTTTCGGTGAAGACGGGGTGTTTCCAGGTCGTTTCTGTACGCTGGATGTGGGGTGCTGTGGAGGGGGAGACCGTGGGAAAGACATCCTTTTGCTCAATGAGCGCTGCTCTCGAAGAAGAAAAATTCCGAGATGATGATTTCTGCCCGTAGAGAATGGATGAGCGGCGTTGTACTCCTAATTGACGTCCATATCTTGGGAAAGCGGTTGGTCGGATGAACCTTGACCTTACGACTGGACTATTTCTTGCTACTGATCTTGATAGCATGGTATCGAAGTTTTGTTTGACTTCTGGAAAATCGAGAGTGGTATTAGCAAAGCAGAATAAACGGCGGATACGCGTAAGAGATATATATCTACTGTGACTAAGTCCCAGCAGCAACATCCCACCGTGGCACCTCGCCGTCCTGACCTGTGAAGAACATAAAATAAACTTCGACGCATCTCCGATATCCAATGACAAAAGCCCATCTTATCATTGGAGGGTCAGGTGGTGACAGCCGCGGTCTGTACAGAAAGTGGTATGATGTTTGAGGTGCAAGTAAGCAACGAGCATAGCCGCATCCAGGAACAGAGGAACTTTCCCGGCTAGACCGTCTGCGGCACAGCATTAAGACCACTCATGGTTGACAAGAAGAATTCGTGACACGAAGAGCACAGGAACCTTCCTCCACTCAGTGCAATGGATGGATATAGCGCACTTCGCAAAGCATCCATGACTAAAGTAAGCTGCACCGTAAGCAACAGTGGCTTGAGTGGTGGTGATGGAGGATTGCGATAGTAGTTGTTATTTATGAAATGATAACGATGATAGGGCACTGAGAGCTGAAATTTCCGCGGCACGATATTCGTTAATGCGGTGTTACTGGCCCATTGAGGGTATTGATGCCCGCCTTCCAGTCCCCGGAATCTCCCCACTAGAGAGAGGTGAACGGCGAAGGTAGGAACTGGCGAGTCGTCTTCCCGATATCTTCCGCAATTTGTACATCAATGATGAGACAACTACATTGCAAAGAATGGGAAATAATCAAGGATCGCAAATTTGCGAGAAGGAAATTGTGTGAAGATGTCTGTTTCTAAATTACAGGTGAAAAGGTTGAAGTTTGGCAATAAATAAATACAGAGACAGGCGAGGCGCTAACGCCATGCCGAGGAACCGAAGTCAGGGGTCCCGGGCTTGTCAATCACTGCCGATCACTGTGGGATGTCGACATCAACAACGCAACGACATCCCCTCCTTGCAACTCCAACGACATCGCGTCTCTTGACAAGACAGTCAGCATTGGAAGCCATGGATGATTGGAACCAGTATAATCCCACGAGAGAGGAGTCTGCAGAGCGGTATTACCAGTCATCTACCCTATGCCACGGTCGTCGACCCGACACCCTTCCGTCAACAACGATCAATTATACCAAGACCAATCATGGCGGACCACAAGATCGCTACATCCGATGGAATTTGATCGCACACCTCGATACATTCTGCTTTATTCGTTGATTTGGGCTGCTGCTAAGTAGGCGGGAAATAGCCAAAGGCGCTTTACAGAGATATGGACACCGGAAGAGCTTCATTGAGGACGTGGCCACCATCCGAAGCCACCGATCTCATCATAATATACAAAATACAAGTCGTCAGCAACGAGATAGGATGCGGAGTGGGTACCCTTTCGACTGGTGAATCCGCGGAGGCTGAGCCTATTCCCATCAGTGAAGAGTTGCTTCACAGTCGTTCTGCATGCACTACTTTACTAGGACCAGAGTTCGACCACAATGGATGATGTTGATCTTGGGCACTGGAAGGACTAGGCTGGCGTTGCTGCCTTGAAATCAATTTATTCTCAAAGACCGTTGATGTGTTATGCGTCACACGTTCCACGTTGGTTCGGCCATCTGCGTACGAGGACCTGGAAACCATAACATCGCAAGGTGGCAATCACGGCAAGATCAGGCTACGAAGGACGACCGGAAATGAATTGAATTTTCAAGAGGGGGCAATGCTGTGCAATGGAGATTTCGAACATGATCTACACCTTTGCGAATGCGATGGCAGACCATTTGAGATCGGATCTACAATGTCATAGCGTGGCGGGTGGCTCATGACGAAGAGGAGGCAAAGGTATTGCTTTCCGGAAGAAGAAGAGTTAGCACATGTCAAAACCATGGCAGCGAACATAACGATTCTAAGTGAGCGCGAGCCTGAGCGCTCACTTAGGAGCGGCGGGAACTCTGCCGAAAATACCTCCTTCCTGGCAATCACTCAGATTTCATCAAAGCCGCACATACGAGCTCATACTATCTCGCATCACTCTCGCGAGCGAGAGCTGTGGACTCTCTTGATTCGAAAACGTCGGCAGCTATGATACTATTCTCGCATTCATCATGGAATTCGACTTAGAGACAGGTCTTGGGGGATCTGCGAGCGCTTAGATGGGACTTTTGTTACAGCCCCAACCTCTCCCAGCCGCACTTCACGGTGACCCGCGACAGTAGAGTGCCCACAACAAGGGATCAACAGCCCACTATTCGGCCCCCAGGGTCCGTCTGAGTAATCAGATCTCTCATTTTGGCTTCGACGGCGCATCTCCATGTCCCATTCTCACCATGGAGAATTCCCCAGTTACCCCCCTTCTCGCTTATGGCTCCGCATGTCTCCGGCAGGGGTAGCCGTGGCGTGTTCTTCTTCCCATGTTGTTTGTCTAGTTTTATTATCTCTAGGCTCACAGTGCGTTCATGTGACATGAAAACCTTGGAAGTAACTAGGTTTCCTGCAAGATGCGGCTGGCAATCTCCACAGGGACAACACACCACTAGGGTAGCAAGCGTACCTGAGGGTGTGGAGGCGAGGGCACTGCCATCCTCCTACCGTATTGCGAGAAGGGAAGTAAGATGTTAATCCGTAGAAGCCGCTGCTGTGGGGTAGGTGTATCCATTCTAGGTTCTGTCCGCGGAAGGCTCGCCGAAAGCCCTAAATGGATAATTTCCTGTGTGGTTGTAGTGGAGTTACCCCTGGGCAACGGTCCTCTAAAAAGCTAGATGTCCCAACTCTCGCATGGCCATCCGGTTTTGTGGTCTCCTGACGGTATGTCCTGCTCCGGAGGCACTATTTCACCGGCATTGTTGCGCCATTCACAGCCCCTGTTTGTTCTGTCGTTGATTTTACCCGGCCCTCAAGCGAACCTTATCCCCGCAATCGAGACCTTCGTGTGATGTTGTGGCGGTTCGGGCCTCGGCAGACTCACCCCTCGAAGAGCTTGGGTTGGAACATCTTGCGATTCTACAATTAATTTATTTGTGTGCCTCTCACTCTACAGCACACTATACAGAAAGCTTTGTTTTTTGTCTAAGGTCTCGCGTATAACCGGTACCAAACTCTCTCAGCTGTCATGTTGTCTGTGCTGTTGTATCATTAGATTGAGGACCGCTGTTTACCAAACATCCATCAAATTTGTCTTCTTGAGATCATAATAACCGGTTAAACTTTTCTCCTCAAGTTGCCCAAACATGGGTATCCGGTCTCAAAGAGGCAAGTGGCCCGGAGAGACCTTAAAGTCCCTCGAATCGGTTTGCCCCTGGATCCCCAAGCTAGCTTCAGATTTTATATTAATTTTCGGTTCAACTGACCCGGCGCTCGCTCTCAGCGCATCGTGAGGTATGTCGAGAGGCGTCCAGAACTGTGACTTGATGTACCTCGCGAGCCCATTCAAGTTGACCCTTGCATCGCATCAAAGTTTCTCCACTCTGTCTGGTACTGTTGGAAGGGAGAGGAGACCAGTTGAGCAACTAGTCACGATTTAGTCCTTCGCCCTTCAATCTCTCCATGCCGGACCGCCTCTCGCGAAGGAGCTCGTTCGTCTAGCTTCTACCATCTTGACTCCGAAGGGACCGTCGAGCCGCTGATCCATCGTCAACTTGAGATGGCTTGTATTTTTGCTTGGAGATATCCACGTGCAAGTGGTCTTGCGCCATGATTTCTTGACTTATGCTCTTGGCTTCTCAAGAAGCAAAAGGTTATATAAACTGGGATTCCTCTGATCCAGAATCATCTCCCCACGCCTCTTCTCCAAGATCATCATCAATCCTCAACCATGTCTTCCAGAATCGCCCTTGCCTCGCTCTTGCTGTCCGTTGCCTCTGGTCAGGGAATCGGTACTTTGACTCCTGAAGTTCACCCTCCTCTCACATGGCAGACTTGCACAGCCTACGGCTCTTGCACAACCATTGCCGGCAAGGTCGTCCTCGATTCTAACTGGCGTTGGTTGCACTCGTCAACTGGTACCAACTGCTATACTGGCAACACCTGGAACCCTACCTTCTGTCCCGACAACGTTTCTTGCGCGCAGAACTGCCAACTTGACGGTGCTGATTACTCTGGAACCTATGGAGCCACCACCACTGGCAATGCCTTGAGACTCAACTTCGTCACCAACGGCGCCAACCGAAACGTCGGATCTCGCATGTTTCTCATGGCTGACGATTCCAACTACCAGATGCTTACTCTCTTGAACAGAGAGTTCACCTTCGATGTTGATGTGTCTCATCTTCCTTGCGGTTTGAACGGTGCTCTTTACCTTGTCAGCATGGCCAAGGATGGAGGTGCCTCTCTGTACCCCAACAACAAGGCTGGTGCCAAGTATGGTAAGTCAAAAAAGTCTATGCGTAATAGCGTTGATAGCGACTAACAGCCACCAGGTGTCGGATACTGCGATGCTCAGTGCCCACGTGATCTTAAGTTCATCAACGGCGAGGTACTTTCCCAAGACTTCTAGTGAGGCGAGCGATCACTGACTTGATATTTAGGCAAACGTCGAGGGATGGGTTCCAGCTTCCAACAACGCCAACACTGGTTTCGGAACTCACGGTTCGTGCTGCGCTGAGATGGATATCTGGGAAGCCAACTCTATCTCCACCGCTTTCACCCCTCACTCTTCCGACCCAACTGGACAGACCATGTGCTCTGGAGACGCCTGCGGAGGTACCTACTCCTCTGACAGATATGCCGGTGTCACCGATCCTGACGGATGTGATTTCAACTCCTTCCGCCAAGGCAACAAGGAATTCTACGGCCCAGGCAAGACTGTGAACACCAACTCGGTCTTCACTGTCGTCACTCAGTTCCTCACCAACACTGGCACTGACTCTGGAACTTTGAGCGAGATCAAGAGATTCTACGTCCAGAACGGCGTTGTCATCCCCAACTCTCAGTCAACCATCGCTGGCAACCCTGGCAACTCTCTCACTGATAGCTTCTGCAAGGCCCAGAAGACTGTGTTCGGTGACCAAGACATCTACAACCTCCACGGTGGATTCGCTTCCATGTCCAAGGCTCTCAAGGACGGCATGGTTCTGTCCCTCTCCCTCTGGGATGATTACGCTGCAAACATGCTCTGGCTCGACAGCAACTACCCAGTTGATGCTGACCCAGCCAAGCCAGGTATCGCCCGTGGAACTTGCCCAACCACCTCTGGTGTCCCAGCCGATGTCGAAGCCGCCAGCCCCAACGCCTACGTCATCTACTCCAACATCAAGGTCGGAGCCATCAACTCGACCTTCAACGCAGGATCCGTCGTCAACCCACCAACTGGAGGCTCCTCCAGCTCCACCAGAGTTACCTCATCGACCACCCTCCGCACTTCCACCACCTCAACCAGAACTACCACCTCCGCTGCCACTACTTCTTCCGCAGCCTCAGGCGGCGCTGCCCGATGGGGACAATGCGGTGGAATTGGTTTCACCGGCCCAACCACTTGCCAGTCCCCATGGACCTGCACATACTCCTCCCCATACTACTCCCAGTGCTTGTAAGCGTCTCGCCTACATCGCTGCCATCATCGCGCAAGTACTTGCTCCGATGACAAGATGCAGTAGTCTGAGCACTCCCCTCCAATCCACAGTGTTCAGGAGAAAATAATTGGAACAACCAAAAATGAAAAAAGATGACATGGATGAGCATACGCAAAACAACAGTATGGAAAAAACCGGATCGCATCGGATCAGATGGGAATTTGGCGAGAAAAAGACGGATGATGTTTTTCGGACTGACTGATCGATCTCCTTGCTTGAGACGAGACGCAAAGACTGTCATTTCTGACCTCTTTTTTGAGGATGTGCATATGTGCAAGAACATTTTTACTTTCTGTATATAGTCTTAGTTGATGCTTTTTGAGATGGAAATTTCGTTCGTTTCTGTTGAGAATTTTGACAATGCTGGTTCTCGTGAAACCTACGCCTGAGTTTGCTTGCCATCAAGGACAATGGTCATGCACACTATAGACACCTAATCCATGTCTATAAGACCCAGTGACTCCAAGTCTAAATGATATTCTTCAACCTTTGGTCCTTTCCATACTCCAGTTGAGATAGGATTCGAAATTTCGTGCGCGTGTTTGTCGTAGAAACTGGTCTGGCCAAGAATTTCTGGGATGAGGACTTGGGCAACGTCCAAAGGTTTAAGATGCAAAAGCACAACATCATCTGATCTATTCATGGAAGAGTAACTTCTGTAAGACAGATTCGCAATATGTATTCCATCAAGCAAGACGATCTGGTTGTACTTATGTATGAAATTTCCAGGGAGGATCTCCTCGGTCTCTTCAGAGCTTGTATCCTGAAAGGCATATCGATCAAGAGTCTCGAGAGCCGTTAGAGCCTTTTCTCCGGTCCAGGCAGTGAGACGGCCATCTGTCCCAAATTGACAGCACAATGCTACCGTAAATAGATAGTCATCTCGACTCAGTTTCTCGTAGGCAGCTTGGAATAAATGCGCCTGGGTGGGGACCATGTACTTGAAATCCGAAATAGAACACATGGTGTGGAGTCCGAACAAGACGCCGAAGACAGACGAGCAAAAACTGTCATTCCAACGGAGCGATAACCAAGTACCCGTCCGCACAGAGAACGGATGGAGGTGGTTAACGCTCACTACTCGAGCTTGATTGTGCTTGTAAATCTGTATCTCGCTGAATATCCATGGTCGTTGCAAGGTCTGGTGGATGCCCGCGCCAAGCTCGTCGTACGCAGTAATAACTTGAACGCTTTTATAAAGCTTCGAAAACTCTATCACGTTCCTTATCAACTCATCACCGGACAGTCGCTGGTCGATCGATATGCCATCGATGAAGAGATATTCAATGCCCAGTTTCCGAGCTTGGTAAATGGCGCAAAAGACATTGCGAGACCCAACCATCCTATCTGTACCGTCCCATCTCCACGATACGACTGCGACCTTTGAAGGGTCCTCGACTGGAAATTGTACGGTCCTCACTGGGACAACCTTGTCTTCCGTTGAACCATCAAGTCGGCCGTGAAACAGATCGTATTCGTTGACTTCGTTGATGACTAGTGCCCGCCATGCAGAGAAAGACATTATGATTGTGGGCTTTGACATCTGCTTGGATGGATTGTGGTTCGATTGAGAAAATTCTGGCAAGTGTTGGTTGACGTCGGGCGTTTAGCCTCAGCCTTGTGAGAATTCATGACGTGGCAGGCCCTCGGCCTATCACTCAAGGCAATCGATAGTCACACTTCAGAGTACATTAACCCATGAATGCAATGTGGAGCTGGTGTTTAAACAAGAATTGTCGCTATAATGGGTTTCCTTGGAAATTATGTAGAAGTCACGTGTTAATTTCAGGTACTAACATAGGTAGCTCTTTCACAGACAGTGGAGTAGGAGATTAGACCATATGCCAACATCAGGGACCTGAGTTATATTTCTGGAGTCTGTTTCTCGCATGAAATAACACTTTCCTACGTACAAACTGGCAACGATGAGTATCTGGGAGATCACGTTTTTGGTCACATGGTCGCGTGCAATCTTCGGAAATGAGTCAACGACCAAAGGTATTTGTTAGATCTGTGCCTCGCAACAACTTGAAACACTTTTGCCATCCTCTTTTCTTGCAGCAAACAGGTCATCGTCCAACCTGTGCGTGACCAGCTGCTTCAACCGAGGGATTTGTCATGATGTCCCTGCTCATCGCGATGCAAGTCAGACGCCGATTGCGTTCGTTTGATATCAGCAGTCTGATCTCGTCGAGGTGTCTGTCGTCCAGTCCGTGATCAGTAGGAGAGTACGAATAATCTGACCTCATCTGTTGAAGATGAAATATCATCAAAGCCGTCTTTCCTGTGTTGGCGTCGTATTCGTTTTGTTTCTTGCGAGCACCCTGTTTTGTTGGTACATCTTAAGCTTCGATCGGGTCTCT
Source organism: Cadophora luteo-olivacea (assembly GCA_026120085.1). Lineage (NCBI taxonomy): Eukaryota > Fungi > Ascomycota > Leotiomycetes > Helotiales > Ploettnerulaceae > Cadophora > Cadophora luteo-olivacea. The sequence goes on from JALRMC010000080.1 coordinate 147,488, forward strand.
TCTTTTACTACCACCTTTTGTCGATATGAGTTGTTCACTACGGCGCCTCTGCATGGTATGTGTGGACTCTTCGGAGATGGACCTCTATTCACGTTTTGTCTTGGTCCGTTTTGTTTGAGACCTGAGATATTTGTGGGCCAATCAGCCTTCGCATGATTTCGAGATCCAATGGCGGCTGCCATCCAAGGATTCCATGCTAGACATCAAGTTACAGTACTGCAAACTTCGTGTGCATAGACGCCGCCGGGGCCCATGATTTGAGCAACGAAGCTGTTGTGACCAGCCTTTGGCTCGGTCCGCGGACAATAGTTCGTCCCGCATGGGCATTCTCTCTGGAATGGATGCAGAAAGACTGACTGTGACCACATCTTCTCACAATTTTCCCTGGAATCCCGGGGTGTCCTCCCCAAGAAGATCAATAACGGACGTCGATGCGAAAATTGCGAAGCGAGGAACTTCTACCCATTGATAGTTGTCTCCGACAGACAAACTTCCGGACACATCAGTTGCAGGTCCTGTATTTCTCCTCAATATTCAATCTTGTCTTCACATCCATCTTCACTACCAATGGTTGTCCATCGCGATGTCCCGGTTCCCATTGGTCAACGATGTCTCCATCTCTTCTTGTCACTGGTGGCAGGATTCCTGGGGAGTCTGGTGTTCTACAGCTGCGATCACTATCTCACAGCAAACCAACAAGGGAAACATGTCACAGAACTGGATGGGTCTGGCTATGGAAGCGGGTCTATGCTAGAAGCCAGAAGTGGCTTGCATCGTCGAGACTTGGTGTCTGCGATTGGAGACCTTTTCAAGGGAGCACTTCCATCAACTGATGCTGGAGCACTTAGCGGAATATTGTCAACAATGGAAAATAGCATAACAAAGCTACTAGGGGATGAGGGATCGGATCTACTGGACGGACTGAAAGGCCCATCTAAATACCTCGGGATTGGTCTTGCCGATGGTGCTTTAAGTGGCCTGAACATGACCATGCTAGCGAATGAACCAACGCCGACTGGTGTCAGTAGTCTTGCGCAGAACTTAGGCTCAGGTCTATCCTCCACGATATTTTCTTCTGACAGTATCAAGTCGTTGCTTGAAGCCAGTCCGGGTCCCGGTGGCACACTGGGTGGAAGCGATGGAGCCGTAGGCAAAGCAGCCATGGCTCTTGCTCAAGGTATGTTCTCCAATTATATTCATATTCGCTCCGCTTCCACTTTGCTTGATCCGTTCCTGGGTGCTGACTGTTTGCCTGTCGGCCTGCAGGACTTGGAAGTGGTGCATCATCAGGACTCAAGCTGGCCGCCACGACAGACACGACACCTACTTATAACACAAGTGGGATTAGTGGCATTGCAGGAAACTTCGGAGAAGGATTGACAAGCTCGCTATTAAGTAACGTTCAAATGCCATCAGCCGACTCTTTGCTGGGCATGGTGAGAAATTTGTTTGGCGGCACCAATAAAACAACCAATATTGCCGAGATTGGAACATCGATAGGGACTGGACTTGGTGAAGGGGCGGCGATCGGCCTAGGTTTCCAAGTCGATACCAACATCCCTCCGGATACAGGTCCTGGCATTGCTGAGGGATTTACCAAGGGACTCGTTTCCGGATTTCTCCAAAATGATACGGCGGGTAAAGTCATCGACAGTGTTTCATCCCTCACGGCAAATTCTTCCATCAAGCTACCCAGCGTTGATTTCGCCAAGGTCACGGAAGGACTGGCTGTTGGCTTGATTTCTGGAATTGGCTCCACGATTTCGACCTTGAATCTCATTTCTGCCAACACATCCTCGTTCAATGACTCGGTGGGAGGCGCTGCCACTGGGTTTGGTCACGGACTTGGATCAGAAGGTGCGAGATTAGTCAGTCAAATATTAGACGGCAGCAAAGTCGCGAAAGCAAAATCGCAGCAATCAGGTTCTCTCCAAGGTATAGCATCGAAGATGAAAGTGCGTCGGAGCCATCAAAAACGAGAGACACTGTCAAATGCGACCGACCTCGCATCCGTTCTATCCAATCTCAATGCCTCGAATATCAATCCTCTCGTTCAAAGTGGCATGAAAACTCTTTCTTGCGAAGGTGTTGGTGGCCTAGTCGCGATTGTTTTCGGGTTGGTGCAGAGTGGGACAATCGATACTGGCAGCATCAACTTGAAAGCCCTGACTTCAAATTCTCCGAAGATTGGCAATGTCTCATTGCCAGACCAGGACTTTGTCATCAAAAGTGGCATTAATACGTATCAGTTGAACCCGGCTAAGGGTATTGGGTCTGTGTCTGTGAACGGCATGGGGGTCTACAAATTCATTGTACTAGCAGTTTTCCACAGTAAGAAAGGAGAGTTGATAGATTCTTTCGCCTCACTGACCTGAACCTAGTTCTTTTCGCTGTTGCAGCACACTTTGCAGCTATTCCGGTATTCTTACTAGCTTTCAATGGGCTACGAGTCGCACGTCTTCTTGGACAACCTGCATCCGTAAAACCTGTCTCCTCTCTGCCAAGATGGTTGGTTATACTTGGATATTCGATCATTCCTCTGGTCATTCTAACATTTGGATTTGGCGTTGGTCTAACATCGGGCGCAAAGCACTTTGTAACTCCTCACCAGGTACAGCTCATGTTTCCGACGTACTGATGCCTATTTCTGACTGATCACCCTCACAGATTCTCGGCGGCATTGTATTTCTGCAGATTTTGATTGCTGCAGCCATAATTCAGTACTTTCGAAGACATGCCTGTACCACCAACATAAAGAGTGAAAGTGTACTCGTGAAAAGGCTTAGAATAGCCAGCCTCGTCAACTTGAGCATCTTAGTTCTGTTGACTGAGATGACGCTGCTTTTCAGCCTTTCGGATCTAGCCGCTTTGAGTCTTTGCGTGACGCAGACAGTCATACCAACAGTAATATGGGCTGCGCTGGGATGGACGTTGATGGGTCCATTGACACTGGCTGTTGGTCTGCAGGCTTTGATTCTTTGGTTGAAGTGGCTTGAAGGCAAGAAGAACAAGAAAGGCGAAGAACAGGTTAAGCGACAGAGACGATTCTGGCGGATCTTCTCAAGGAAGGCCACCACCAACATGCCAGAGAAAGCTCCAAAAGACGAACCAGAGATCCAACGTCTGGATGTATGAAAGATGTATTTTATCAGACACATTGTAAGCTTTGAAAATCTTCATTCAAAGATGTTGTGCGAAATAATATCGACAGGGTCAAGTGGATCTTTAGATCACTCATGTTCGGTGACTTAATCCCGATATAGATTTACCACAAGCTACATTGGGCTGGAATATTGACCATTCAACCTAATTCGGAAGCTTCTAGTGCTTCCCGGCAGGTGCCACCGAAGTCGGTTCTTTTGTTGGTGATGTACCCCGGCTACTTGGTTGCCTAGTCTTTCGCGGTCATCAACGCCTACATGATATTCCAGGGGTAACTGGCTTGCAGGTTGTGGAGGAATAACTCCACATGGCGCCACTCATGTTATTCAGATCATTGCTGGATACTGAGACGTCGTGTATGGCACTGATCAAATTCCTACCCTCTCAAATCTGGCGTGGAGAGATTCTCAAAAGTCTTCAGAGTCAAATCGGCAGACCAGCTGCCCAACGCCTCACTATCTGCTTTTTCTCACCAGGTCCCGCGGTGCCGTGGCATCATACTTTTTCTTATCCCAACCTGTAACTCCAAGTGTTATGCGTTGTCGAGCCGCACCAGGATCACCCCGCACATCTCAGCCCAGTAGCTGGTGACCCCTTAATTAAGCGAGAAAAGTAACCCCACCATCCATGCAAGCATGAACATCGATAGCAAGTTCGTTCCCACACCAACAATGCGTTTCCCAATGACGTCTTTGTTTGGTCGGACTCGGAGGGCGAGTTATATACCGCGCATTGGACGTGCAACGATTAGCTAATTTCCATCTGAAAGGTTACGAGGACTAAGAAGCTCTAGACCACTCTCCATTTCGTCTATTGTCTTCGAGCTTGGAAACCCCCCTTTCTTGCTCTTAAGATTCGAGTATTAAGGGGTCAGAGCACAATTGATAAGATGTGGAAGACCGACAGCAGTAAAGCTTATCCATTTCGTCACAAACATCCGAATCACTTCCCACCTTCACCACGAAGAACTGATAATCATCTCTCCACTTGCTTCGAGGACCATGAAGCTGATGAGGAGGTTCCTATCGTGTTCATGATGCCTGAATATCATCCCAACGTCCATGATGATTCCTTATCTTCCTCGTCGAGTTTTGATATTGTTCTTACGACACCCACACCAACGGAACGGAAGCAGCGGAATACATTGCTCTCATCAGTTCCTCTACCTGACATACCGTCTGTCACTGACTACTTTGCTTCGGACTACATGTTTGGCAAAGATGATATCTCGACGCCACCGATACCGATGCGGAGGAGGCCCAGTCTCAATCTAAGACCTCTGTCTATCCCACCTCGTGGTCCACTGCCTTCATTACCAAATACCACCCCTACAAATCATTTCTCCTCCTCAGATTCAACACCAACTACCGCCACGCCTAGCCGATCTCGACGCTCGCGAGAAAATGCGCCACCAACACCTTCTTCACAGGCTCCGGAAAAGATGACGAATCTATTGACGGAAGTACTGAACATCATGAACATAGTTATGGAACAGCAGCATTCCGTCCAGGAAGAGGACGCAATACTCTCGGACTTGACAGAACTAGTCGTGATCATGCAAGAGGAAGCAGAAGCATTATTACACCTCGCAGACTTGGTAGAGGAATATGTGGAAGAAGTGGATATTGCCAAGGAAGCGGCTGATATCGAGGATTGGGTCGAGGATCTGGGCCTTGATGAGATGCCAGAAGTCAGTGATGGGAGCGGAGAGACAACGGAGACCGAGCTAGACGTTGTCCCCATTATCGTCGATCCAGAGAAGCAGGCACGGAATAAGACTCATGCGAGGGACGACTCTTTCGACTCTGCGCTTGGTTTGGATGATGAGGGCCCATTGGGACACTCGAGAAATATGAGCGAGACTATTCACCAAGCGGCAGTGGTGCAGATAGCTCAGCTGAGGAAAACGGAAAGTGAGGCACGGAGAGGGAATCTGGTTGAGATTGGAAGGAGAGCGATGGAGAGGTCAGAAGGCATGGCTTCAGTTCCAGAAACACCACGAACGCCACAAACACCCAGAACGCCACAGACGCCGCGGACGCCACAGACTCCGAGAGCACAATACGTTCCGCATCGGAAGCCTTCGATTGGATTGATCAAAGTAGATAAAGCGGAATTGTGGGGTAGAAAGAGCAAGGGAAAAGCGAAGTCGAGGAAAGCTCCACCGCCGCCGCTGTCGCCTTTCAGGGACTCGGCGCTCGTGATGAGCCCAAATACTAGCCTGAGGACTAAACCGAAGGGAAGGAATGACAGAGGTATTGTATTGAGTCCAAGATGGATATAGAACATAGTAATGTTATTTTCAAACAAAATTAAGGGAGACGCTCTATCGAAGGCGCTAGAGGCAAACATTGTGCACCCTCATCTTTGACCTCGTTAATAGACTTTTAGCCGAATTCCTCCACCTAGCACACGGAGTATTGTTATGAATGGCCCAATCTGATATGCTGATTACTAGAGAGCAGATGCTAAGTCGTGGCTTCAATTGGAATATCTTGTCTTCTTGTAAAGCCAAACGATGAGCTGCGTGGCGCTCCACCTTCTTCGAAATTCACCAAACCAGTAGGCCGTGATCAGGTTTTGATCACCGTCTGATTGATATATGGAATATGAATATATTACGGTCATAACTGACAAGTGATTATATCGACAAGAGCTGAAGTGTACGTCTTCACTTCGTTCGGAAGTGACGGTAATGCGGGATTCCAGATAGACTGCGAGGGTTCGGATGTTAGTCCGCGAGGCGTAAGACCAGGAGTTCGGAGCCCGAGTGCCTAATTGCTTCTATATATGTTGTGATAAGATAAGAGGTCTAGTATATGTTTTGACTTCAACAGTAAGTTCAAGCTCATCGAGTAGTCCCTTGTGAGTGGCCGCATCGAGAAATAGCGCGAAACAGTGGGGCTTGGGCTCGCTTGATCTGTTGTTTTCATTCGCCTCGCTTACAGCAGCGCTGTCAAAGCGTTGCAGCCAACTAGAGGTGTGAGTTTGGCCAGGATTTGATTGAGTTTTGTAAGTCTGAGGTGATTCATCAGAGCATATCAGCATTGAAAGGATGATTTCCGTAGCACGCAATTTCCCGAACGATGGTCAATCGGCACTCACTGTTCCCCCCACACAAGTTCGAATACTATATTTTAATAGAAGGCCAATCACGGCTGGTACATATATCAAAGTTTCATGACCAATGGATCAATCAAGTGTAGTAAACTGCAAACTTCAGTCATGCAAATTCTTGGGGCCCAAATCCTTAGCCGAGACACCGACCGACTGCCCCGCACTTCCTCGCTCCAGCTTCCCCGAACTTCTCGGCACTGTCAAGCAACTCACCAAAGATTGATCCAAACATTCAGCTAGGATAAATCTACAATCAAGCTTAAACCACACAAACCAATCAAATGCTTTTCTTTCATCTAATAAAGTTCAGCCTCATACAGGCTAGCAGTAGAAACATATGCAGTAGAAACATCTGCAGCCACTTAGAGACGTCCAAACAAGCACATTGAAAGCAAAGTTTAGACAGAGATCTTTCAGACCACCAATCGCATATATTATCGACCCCTCGAGTTCGAAACTTTTGGCTCATAATTCCTGAGGCCAGCTGGGAATTGTCCGAATTGCCATATTCCGAATGCTCCTCGGGAATGATAGTTCAATAGGCTGGCGATAAGCATTTTATGTTGAGTCTAGACATGACCGAGTCCCAGATCTCAAGTGGCTCGTTTCGAACCAACAACGGTGTGGTCCAATCATGAGGGCTGACTTGAACCATTAGACTTCAGATTATGAGCCCGAGAAATTCGTGTTTACTATACTCGATATCGGGATCATGAAAGATGGGGCTTTGAGTGGACAGTGTCAAGAAAACTCAACAACGAAGCCAAGATTCCAAAGTCTCTCTGTGGTGAGCCGCAGAGGGAATTTACTGGTAACTCTTCTTCAAATATCTTGCTCTATTCCATCACTACGTCAAATTTAATCAAAATATATCTTATTCCCAATTCCACAACATGCAAATCCAACTCCTCATCATCTCCCTGGCAATAGCCACTCAGCTCTCAGCTCTTCCAGTACACCCCTCCGGGGGGGGGCGGGCCCGCCCCCCCCGGCGGCCCCGCCCCGCCCCCACCAGCGCCCACCACACCA